>JBBJLR010144228.1:0-15976 GCA_037577145.1 Brachypetersius gabonensis
TAAGATAAACCTACCATTGAAATTATACTGTTCTGAGACTTTTCATTTCTTTGTCATTGGACAAACTTACAAAATCCACAAGGGGTCAAATAATTATTTCCTCCGTGCTATGCCTTGGCTGGTTGGTGTTGTTTTTGATGAGTGTAAAAGGCATTTTGGGCAGGTTATAATTTTTGACTCATTGGTATATTGTCATATATTTCCAAGTTTACTACCCAAATAGCCTCTGTGTTTTGAGATAATGGCATCTTGGCACAGATCAAAGTGATCATCTATATAGTTAAATTCTACAAATGCAGCAGATCGTATTTGGCTGAAAGTTCAAAATCACATTTGTTCCATCCTGAGATACTGATTTTTGTTTCTTAAAAAAACTTATTTGAAGAAAAGTTCTGAACTCATATCTCCAAGTAACAGAAAACATCAGTACCCAGAAGTAAAATCATCCTGTGGTGCTTTTTTTCCATGTTATATTTGTTTTTTACACATAAAACATTTTCAGACAGTAAAATTATGACTTCACTGCCTCACACCATTTCAAAAATAGATTCATGGCTGTGAATAAAATGTGTGAACTTTTATAGAGGTACTGATGTATGGTCATTTTTTGCCTTTAACATCCCAGTGAACAGGAATATATACACAGCTATACACAGCTTTTATCTGAGATCAGTGAATGTGAGACACAAAAGGGAACTTGTTCCAGTGAAAGAGTCTTAAATAAACTGCACTTTCTTTTGGTTCATAATCATCTCAGTAACATTCACAGTCACCAGACCAAAGACGGCTCAACAAGAGGTATACCATAACACAGAACAAGAATGTTAAATATAGGATATAAATATTAGATTTGAGGCTTGGTTGGAAAAAAAAATCCGTAAAAACTGTCTTGTCATCTCACCTCATCCGCCTCATTTCCCTGCACTTGGGATGCATAGTCAGAAATATAGGAGAACAATGATAGATTATTTTGAACACAGCAAGTTTGGAATCACTGATAAATAGGAATCATATAAAAGCAGCATAGATCATTAAACACTGATTAGCCATAACATTTAAACTACTGATGAAGTGGATAACACTGATTATCTTAATGTTTCAGTGTTAATATGGGATATATCACACAACTATAATATCTCCAGCATGGTGGGCCTTCTGTGGGTTGCTGGTGCGCAGTGTTGAGTACCTACCACAAGTGAACCAACAAATGATAATGGTGAATCTGCAATATCAGTGAACAAGGTCTTTTCATTGATACACATGGGGAGCGAAGGTGAAGCCATCTTGTTTGATCTTAGAGAAGCACTGTGGTAGCAAAAACTGAAAAAAGTTCATGCTGGCCGGACTCAGGTGAGAAAAAAGTTAATGCTGGCTGGAACAGGTCAGAACTCACAGTGCAGCACCCATTGCTGGTAAAGGCGCAGAGTTGCAGACCAGTCAGAGTGCCCATGCTGACCCTTGTCCACCTCCAAAAGCACCCACAACATATATGTGGTCATCAGAAACGTTTCTTGGAGCGATGTCAGAAGGTGACCTGGTCTGTTGGATCACATTTTCGTGTACATCATGAGGGTAGCTGGGTGAGTGTGTGTCACTTACCTGAGGAAGAGTGGTGAGCAGAGCTGTAAAAATTTCTCCTAAATGACACTGTCTGAAGTTGTAATGACATGAATTTCCATATATATAATATATAAATGATGATAAATGAATCCTTACAGCATATTTTTATCCTTGAAGAGTACCTTTTCAGGCACAACGTATATTTTTAAGTTTCAAATCTGTACATCTGCTCTCTTTAAGTTGTTATTATATTTAAAATGTACCTAGTAGGTCATAATAATAAGAAGAATAACAATAATAGTAAGAATAATGATTGTGTGTGTCCCATAATTGCAAATTAAGTATATATCATATATTTAATTTTTTGTTCCTGGTATATTTCAAATACTGAATAAATAAAAATACATCTTGAATTTTATTTCTTGATTAAAGTCTGTTTTAAATGTTATAATGAAAAAGTAATCTAAAAATACCTCTATGGGTTTGGTTTATATAATTGTTGTGTGTTATTACTGCATATACTATTGACAAGTGATTCCAAAAGTAGTGAACAGTATTGAAACTAAATCTACCCTGGATACATCAGGTATTGCGTGCATCAGCAGATAGGAAAGTGCAGAATCTTCCAAAGTTCATGTAAAATGTGGATGCGGCTGTATTTTTTCAGACCAGCAACTGCATTGGTAGGGTTTGTGTATGTGCATGCTCAAGCAAACCAGTGTCTTCTAAAAATTCCAAAGCCATTATGTGGTCACACTCACCAGATGAGAAGGTCCGAGCCTTATGTTTGTTGCTTTGATTTGTTGTTCATTTAATCTCTGGCAGTGTCAAAACATCAGTACATTTGAATCTATGTTAGATGGCTCATCTTTCTGTACAGATCCCATCTGCTTGTTGTTTGCTCAGAAAGTCCAGCTTTTCTTCAGTCTAAAGGAAATCGCTCTGCATCTCATTGGACAGCTGACTGACAGCCACCTCGCTGTGTGTGGATCCGGTGAGGATCAGGACTGTTCTTTGCAGCGTGGTGTCCGTTCCGTGATCTTTGCCACCATCTGGACAGTGTCTGCAGGTCTGGTGGCTTTCATAGAGTCCATTGGAGAGCCGGGTGGAGTGGCATTCCTCTTTGCTGTGCCTCGAAGAATGGCAAGTCCTTTTCCCAGTCACCTTGGGCTGGCATATGCATGGGCAAAACGTCCGCTTGCACTTGGCAACATCTCTGCACAAGGACTTGCGGAAGTTGGGCTTGAAGCCCAGGTAGACCATCGGGTTGTAAAGGGTGGAGGACTTGGCAAACATTGCTGCAAAGGCAAACGCCACAGGAGGGACCACGTCCTCATTCACGAAGGCCGCCCACATGGACACGGCAGCGTATGGACTCCATGCCACCAGGAAGCCAATACATACAGCCACAGAGAGCTAGGGGGAGTGAAAACAAACACAAATACATCAGTTAGATATTTTTTTCTGAGTGAAGTGAAAGTGAAGTGTAAGTTGGACATTTTTGTAATGCATAAACTCACTATTCTTCTCTGCATTTAAACCCATTCACCCAAGTGAAGCAGCAGGCAGCCGATGATACGGCACCCAGGGAGCAGAGTGTGAGAATGTTAAAGATTATCTTAGTGGTGCCACTGGCATTTCTGGGATTCAAACCCATGACCCAATTAGTAAAATGCAGAGAAGAATATCACTACTCACACTGCTGTGCTGTCGTGTGATCACCTGTGTTCACATGAGACAGTAATTTGCTGAATAAGAACCAGAAAATGTTTTTCATCCTGGAGGAAATTACTTATGCTCACACAGAGACACAGACACAAGAACAATATAAAACACAAAGTCTAAATAAATACGTGAATTAATAGAATTACCATTAAGTGAATTAGTAGTAAAACAAATGGTGGTTAGGAGTATCTTATTGCACATAATAGAGATCAGGAGTATGTAAGACATTTTTACAGTGATATTTTGCTTGGTAAGACTATTGCACATAATAAGAAGAAGACGGGGTATCATGCAATAAAAAAAATCCAATAATTACAAGCTCTCTGATTAATCGCACACATCTTTGCGTTCAAAGTATTTAAAAATGTAACTGAATTTTGTTAATAAATAAAAACTAACATTACTGACTTACATGTCTCTTTTATTTGAGACATTATTTTCTTGTTTTATTTAATGCACTGTTCATGTGCAGTAATGGTCACAGTTATCAAAAATATGGCCGAATATGCTGAGGGAAAAAATGCTTCAGCAAGAACAATAATAGAACTAAGTTCATCTAAATGGGGTGTTCTGACGATTCATGCTACCTTGTGGAAAAATGCTCCCTTGAAGCTTATACAGCTGCCAGTGTCCCAAGATAGCACAGATTCAGGGGAATGGCACTGAATCCCTAGACTGAGGAACTGCACATGTGCAGAAGGGCACTGTAGCACATCTCAATAGATTGCGTGTTTCGACCCGGTTCGGCCCGGTTAACGTCAAACAGTGCAATTAATCAGCGTTAATTTTTTAAATAATAATAATATATTGGATATCGCACGAAATTACTTAGTAAACAATAAAAAATGCACAATATTCTACATGGTAGACTATCATTATAATATACATAAAGATAATGATTTAAACCCAGAAAGAAATTGCACGACACAAAGTAGCATCAGGAACTGTACCTTGACAATGAGGGTTTGGGCATTTATGATTTTGTTCTGAGGAGAGACATGCTGCTGCACGGCCTGCTGGGACCCCCGCACCGTGATGAGGATGAAGGAGTAGGACAAGAAGATGATGGTGCACGGCACAATGTAGCAGAAGAAGAAGAGGCAGATGATGTAGGACATGGCAGGCAGGCTGTGGTGGGGTGCATACCAGTCGATGCAGCAGGCCGTGCCATATGGCTCCGAGCCATACTGACCCCAGCCTGACAAGGGACCCACGGCAAAAATGGCAGAGTAACACCAGACCCCCACCACCAACAGCAGGGCATGGCAAGAGGAGAACTTATTGCCTTAAAGAAGAAAAGAGAGAGAGATTAGAAGTCCCCAAGGTAAAGACCAAAAATGCTTGATCAAATGTTGAAGCCAAATTTAATATCAACACATCAACACAACACATCAAGAAGACCTCCCCAGTGGAGATGTCCCTCAGCCATAATGTTCCCTCCTCCAAATTGGATGTCAATATATTTTCAGAAATACCCCTGGAAACATTTTTGCAATTAAATAGTGGTTATTGGGGCAGCTGGCAGCTTAGTGGTTAGGGCATTTGCCCTGCGATGAGGAAATCGTGGGTTCGAGACTGCTAAGCACCTTTGAGGTACCTTTAAGCAAGGTGCTATCCCCACACACTGCTCCCCGAGTGCTGTGGTCCTGGCTGCCCCCTGCTCCACTTGGTGAATGGGTTAAATGCAGAGGAAGAATTTTGAGCTGTTCACACTGTGGTTTGTTCACTTATGACAGAACGGTCACTTTCATTTAATATTATTTGATGGGGCAGTTGGTGGCCTAGTGGTTAGGGCATCAGGAAGTCGTGGGTTCGATTCCCAAGACCACTAGGCACCTCTGAGGTACCCTGAGCAAGGTACCGTCCCCACACACTGCTCCCCGGGCGCTGTGTTCGTAGCTGCCTCTGCTTCACTTGGTGAATGGGTTAAATGCAGAGGAAGTATTTCGTGCTGTTCACACTGTGTGCTGTGGTGTGTTCATGTATGACCAGACTGTCACTTTCACTTCATTAACAGTGGTCAATATTAATGTCTGGGATGGATTGGTGTCCAATTCAGGGCGCTCTTCCACCTTAGGACCACTGGAAGAGGGTCCAGGGGCAGTGGTTTAGGATACGTACTTCAGAACATGGTTGGATGGATGACTTATTTTTATATAGTGACGTACAAGAAAAGTTGCCATCAGTTTCACAGGCTAGCTATTACATTATAGGTCAAGGAAACCTTTTTAGCCATCTTGCTGGAGATGACATTGGTCAGCATATCATGTCTAATAATCTATATTTTCTGGTTGTAATGTGGCTTACTATTGACTTTGTTTAAATGTCTATTGTTTTTAACAAGCAGAAGACATAGCAATAATAATAATAATAATAATAATAATAATAATAATAATAATAATAATAATAATAATAATAATGAGAAATGACAGTATATAACATAAAAAAGCAAATCACAAAAAACAATATTAGTAATGAACAAATTCAATAAATTAATCGCTTCTAGTTTACTTTCATTTTTCTTTTGGAATGTAATTATTATAATAGTTGTTTTATTATATATTATAATAGTTCTATAATAAAACATTTTACTTAAAAAATGCATATGATAGAAATAATATTATGCATAAATTAAACACTATGCAACATGGAGATGTCGATGTAATTGGCGGTACTAATCTGTTAGAGTAACATAATTCTAAAAGGGCACTTAGACATGCAGTTCAAATGTTTTTAGTGCTGCCAAGGTCTCGTTTAAAGCACATTGGGCATTTGCTGTGGCAGCACAGAGAATCTGGAATAAACTGCCTCCTAATATCCGAAATGCAGATTCATTTGAGTGACATAAAACTCGTTTAAAAACCCACTTATTTGATTTGGCTTTTAATTTGAGCTTTGCTTTGGTTCAGTTGGGTTGTTTTTGAAATGTGCTGTAAGGGTTTTATCTGTGTCCGCCTGTCTATATTGTGTCTGCTTTTCTTGATTTTACCATATTGTAAAGCACTCTTATTAACTCTAATAGTGCTATATAAATAAAGTAGACATTGACGTTGACATTGACATTGGGAATTTTATCCCAGGTCGTCATAATCCTCATGTATATGCATGGGTTGGCTTTAAAATGAGTGATTTTCACAATACATTTATTCAGTGTCTGTGCATGGAGACACAAACCTGTAGAATCAGATGGCTGAGAAAGCGTCAGCATTAAGAATAATGGCTTTACATACTGTGAAAGAGTAAATATGTTTACTTATTACTTATTATCTTCAATTTCTGGTTGCATTTATAAAGTGTTGCTTCTTTTTCTTTAAAATGTAGTAATTGTTGTCATGTAGTCATAAAATGTAGCCCTTGTGAGCAAGGAAAGGAAAACCCCCCTAAACTGGAGGAAAAAACTTCGGAAGAAACCAAGACACAAAAGTGGAACCCATTCTCCTCTGGTCGACCCGGAGAGAGAAAAAAAGTCTCCATAGGGACAAGAGAAGGCCTTTATGAACAAATCTATTTACAGATTGGCCATTCAAGGTACAGTTGGTACAGTTAAAAAATGATAACAAAAATTCCTTGGTCTAATCTAGAGTGTTTGCTGTATCTTAATGTATATTTTTTGTTTATACTAATTAAACATATATGAGTTGAACTGAACACAATAAATTAAATAATGACCTGTGATTCCAAATGGAGTAGTTGTGTAACTAAATTCTGGATCCTTTCGGTGACACTCACATACTGATCAAAAACAGCAAAATGCCATATGAATATAACAGTTACCCCCCATAAGATCATCAGTAACTCAGTGAGGTTTTGAGAGCACTTTCAGATGGAACTGCTAAGGGCAGTGAAGAGGCTCGTAATGAATAGACTGCAAGCAGTCGCATGGCACTTGGTAAATTCTTAAAATGCTTTGCAGGCACTGTTCTGCTCTTACAAAGCCTTGAGGTTAAAGGGACTGCAACTCATTTCAAATTTCTCAGCACACAGATGCCATGCCGCTTCTCCATGAAGCTGGGAATGGTGGATATATTCACACAGTTGCATATTATTGTGCATATATTTAGACATGAACTCAAGCATGACTAGCAACTAAAGGTTAATCACATTTCCTAAGGATGCAGATATCGAGTCCTGCAGAGCTTTTAATGCAGCCTGAAGCATGAGAGAACCAGAAAGTTATGCAATACTTCCTTTATCTGTCTTCATGCAAAACAGGGCCCCGAACGCTTTTAATTTTATGGCATGTAATTATTGCATCTCCACAAGGGTTGGAAGTTCAGAGGGCATGGCTCTAGATCAAGATCACATGAAGGAAAAGGAAAAGTAAGATATGCCTTATGCACTGCTTGCTTTGGGCAGAGCTCATAAAAAGATCGGAATTACGAGCATGAATTAAAAAGCACAGCTGCAAAATTGCATTCTTTCATCTGGGTCTGTGTCTTAATCTCATCAGTGGCAAATCTATTCACAGCTGTTAGTTTTGTGACTGTCAGAAGTAGGTGTAATGTGGAAATGATGGCTCAGTTATGACCCTGTCATAATCACGCTTTATAATCACAATTAAAACACAGACAAACTAACGGTGCTTTTCCACTAGCACAGGAACAAATGTTTTTCCATTACAAATAAAGCAACCCGGACCCGAGCCGTACCCGAGCTGCTTGAGAGCAGGGCTAAAAAATGTGCTGCAGTTGAGCTGACAGTGTCACTGCTTTTTGATTGGTCAAAATGTTGTCAGGGAGGCTTTTTTTTTTACTGTGCACACAAAAACAAACTATCAACTGGCAAGTCGACTTAGTACAAACACAACTACCTGTTTGAGCTGAAGGTAAATTTCAGTAGGAGTTTTCAATAGCGCTAACAAATTTATCTTTATCGCTATGAGAAACGCAAAGGTGTACCAGGACATCTCTAAATTACCTGGGTTAGGTTTTCATTGCACAGCTTAAGAATGCAGAAAAAAAACTCAAGCAAGATTATAAAAATTAAAATACCACAATAACAAAAGCAGCTATGACAGAAAAAACTCCATAGGTCTGGTTCTGAGATGCCAACAAGGCCATAAACTATGGGGAAGAATTACTAGGCTGTGATACACTGTAAACTCAAACTTCCGCTTTAAGTGCATCACTTTAAGTATGGTTTAAGTACAGAATATCACTTTAAGTATGGATTAAGTATAGAATATCACTTTAAGTATGGTTTAAGTACAGAATATCGCTTTAAGTATGGATTAAGTACAGAATGGTTCCTGTTTCCTGTGGAAAAAGTCCATAAATGTGCAAAATCAATTAAACCAAGAAGAAAACATGGATAAGAGGGGGTCAAATAATTCTATCCATCCAAAACACACCCATGCACACATTCACACTGACGCGCAATTTAGAATCATCCATTCAATTGACATCCCTGTTTTTGGATGTTGAAATTCAGACAAACCAGCTTTGAGCTGCGTGTTTGAATAAAGCAGTAAGTCTTTCTTCTGAACATGTTAAGTGCATATAAGAAACAATGAATACGGTTGTTGCTTATGTCTGTATTGTTAAACATAAATCTTGCACACTTGCCTCGTACAAACGTAGGTACAAGCATAACTTATCATATTTGTCTTTGTTGACCATTCTGACATTCCTGCACTGTGACAAATTAAAAGAGGGTCTTATTATGTTCAGGATCTGATGCCATGTTCAGTTTACATTAGCCATACTCTAGTGCTTTGGCAGTGGTCAGCCTCTGACCTCAGAGCTGCTTTCAGGTGTATTTTTTGATGGCAGAACAGTTATCCACAGCAACAACTGATACACTCTTACAAGCGGCAAACACCATACCAGGACACAAGTAGACGATGTGCGGGGATGATGGGGATGTAACCCAAAATCCCATTAAAAAACAACAAATCATGCAAATCATTAACAACCCTGTGGTCAAAAATTGACCAGTTATAATTGAGGGAAGCGGGTCAGTTACAAATGGACTTCAAATTGTAGTTTATATGTACTGTATACAGTATAGAGGACCTATAAGGCAGGTACAGCTAAGGTTTTCGTTCATTTTTGGTGTATATGAGCCATCATTGCACCTGACTTTAGTTGAGCAATATGTTTTGACAGGGGTTGTATTAGAGTGGGGTCCTATTATTAATAAAGCCACTATTATTTTACCATCATATGTATGAATTTTCATATTCTGAAGTGACTTGGCCCTGCAGGTTTCTCTCAGTGCCGAATCCTGATTTTCTCTGTCATCTTGAAAGACAGATGTTATCACACCTGTGGGTTTTCAGTTTGTTGAAAAGTTTCACACACATGTATGTAAAGAGGGCAAAGACATGCCAGACAGTATTGGCTGAAATAGTAATTACATTTATTGAAGTTGCTGGAATATATATTACCCACTATTCCTTTCAGGAAACATACAATATCCCAGGAAACCAATTGTTGTGTCACTCAAGTGAATAAAACATTCACAGATGTTCAACGCTGAATAAAACATTCACAGATGTTCAACGCTGAATAAAACATTCACAGATGTTTAAACCATCTTTCCATCTTTAAATTTGCTCTCAGAAGCAGGCAATAAAATATTTCATATAATCTATGGATGAATTCTGTGGAATTGTATTGCAATTTGACTGTTATAATTATCCTGGGGTTGTTGTTTCCATTTTATATTGTTTGTAAAAAGTGTAATAACACTTTAATAATACATTTAATAACATTGAAACTACACCGATGGAGTCATTGTTACAGTTGCATATGTTTGTTTACTTTTTACATAATTGTATGCATGTAATTACAGAAGTCAGTAATTTTTGAAATCCTTATTTTTGGTTTGGAAAGAAATTTTCAGAAAAACATTTTCAAAAACAAAAGTAAATGTGTTAATAAATATGTAATTGATATTGTGATTATGCAATTAAATCCAATTTTATATACACATTGAGTGCAAATTATAGTTTAACATTGTGAATTGAGTTCTAAAGTTAATTTACAGCCACTATGCACTGGTGCAAAATAGTCCCCAGGTTAACCCCATTAGTCACATTCCCTAGACAGAACAGCAACACTAAAGTGAAAGCAAGGCCTCATATCTATAACGATGACATCTTGCTGTACTTTATCCTAACAGTTGAAAAAGTTCTGGGCACTTTGTCCCCTTGTAATTTGTCCCTGTTCTTTATCCTAACAGTTGGTTCTGGGCACTTTTAAAACATCCTTTCCCTGCTTATAAAATGTTGATGAATTTCTATAATGCATCCCATAAAGCAAAACAGTCAATTTGAATACCACATTTCCTTCTGTATTGTCCCCTAAGCATTGATGTCAGAGCGTGCAGTCCATAACGAGTGCTGCAAGTGAGGGCTTGTTTGTTTATTTTTATTATTGCATTTTGCTATTTTTGATGAAAACTGAAATTAATTGGACCTTAAAAGAATATAAAAAATTAATACACTGGACATGTTTTTATAGGAGTGTTTAGCCACAGCCTATACTCCTGTAATGTAAACAACCCTGTATTGTATTTCATCATTTATATAAGAACATCAGCATGGAAATGGGAAATGTATTATATGAATTTTTCCTTTTTCTAAATCCCCGACGAGTAACAACCTTCCATGCAGCCACCTTGAAGTCCCAAGCAAGGCTGGCACATCCACATTAGAGAACTAAGCAGCATCTGAAATGTGTTTGGCCAGAGGAAATAGGGTAATTGAGTATACAATTGTGTAAATAGGGTAACCACTGGGTAAAAATTGGATTTGAAATTGGTTAAATAGCATCTACAGTAACCCCTCAATTTTACGCAGATCAGCATTCGCGGATACAGTTTAACGGGGCGTTACTGTATACATCATTATGAATGAAGCAACAAAATTTCACTGAGATTGTCCACATTCTCATTGCTGTGCATTGACTGTTGCTGGACATCCTGATGTGAGACAAACAAAACTATGGGATATATGGGCAAATGCAACCAAGTGTAATTGAACCAAATATAAAAATTTTTATGATGTTGAAAATTAAATTGTAGAAATATTTAAATGTATCAGTTGCAGCCCCCATTACTGAAGATAGATGAATTACTCAAAATGTGTTGTGCTTCCAAAGATTGTGCTAGTGATGCAATGTGTCAAATTTTTGTCAAAGTTTGAACATTGACATCACTAGATATTGCCTGGTGAAGTACTGGATCCTTCCACTGATGTTATTCACTAGATGGGGTACTGAACAGATGAATCACATTGAACTAATGTTGGCCTCCTAAAAAGTTTAACATTTTTGGTGCAAAAGGGGGAAAGAGTATGAAAAAACACGCCCACTTAGGGACACAAACCTCTTTGACCCTGGCGATTGAAAATCAATAAAAAATCTCCATGTTTTTCTAATCAATGAGGCTTTACACTCTGCGCTTGGCTTCATGCACCAAAATCCTCAATAAATTCAGTTATTGCTGAAAATGTGTGTGAAAGGCTCAGTGCAGCAGTACCTATAACAAAATGCTGCACTACATTTACTTCATTGAAGTGGCCATGATATTTCCATTAGAATAAAATGTTTTTTTACATACTATAAAAATACCTATACCATATACACTGTCCTCTAAAGAGATCTTTTTCCATCCTCCGCTTCCTTGCATTTCTTGCTCAATCTTTCTCTCCCTCTTTCTTTCCCTGTCTTTTGTTTTCTGATCCTTATTCTCTCTCTCTCTCTCTCTTCTTTTAAGACCACACACTGAAGGCATGTACAGAGTCAGTGTGAGGCAGAGTGAGGTCAGATGTTTAGCTATGCAGCTGTAACTCTCTTTAATTTGTTAAATTTTCAATTGAGTGTGACTCATCTGTTCTTTCATTACTGAACAAAATAAACCAGCAGGAATTCAGCCTGAAGATGGAGAACATTTATCTCCCAGTGATTTTCTCTCTGTCAGCTTCTGACAGTGGAGAGATTTCTCCAGGGTGATGAAATCTATCAGGACAGAAATCTTGATGCTGTAATTTTAATATTTAGATCAGCATTCAACAGAAGAACAACAAAATATATAAGAATGAACTGCACGTCTTACGTGCTGAGGGTCCTTAAACAAACCAGGTAAAATGAGTGGCATAGAACTTTCTTTTTTTACGAGAACAGTGAACATCTGATCATTCCCTTCAGATCATCAGCACTTTCACTATGTCTCTGTTTGAAACATTTATTTTTCATCCTCTCTCTGTGTTGCACAACCTTTCTCACTCTCCTGCTCTCTTATATGCACTTTTCCAATCCCTCCCTCTCTCCCTTGCCTGCTCTCTTTCTCTCTATTATATACAGTTTCCCACCTCTATCTCTCTCTCCCTTTACATTATTTAATCTCTTTTTCTTTTCCTGATCCTCTCTTACTCCTGTTTGCTTCTATTTTTACATTAAACCTCTAAATATTTTTTTGACAATTACAGCATTTGGTATTTTGTTTGATTTTTAATTATTATTAAGCACAAATGCAATTATATAACAGTCAAAATTAATCAAACCTGGTGTTGCTGTCAAATATTATATTCATATGGAAATCATGAACACAACTGAACCATCTAAATTCATTGCATCTTTCCTATAGCGCGCGCGCACACACACACACACACACACACACACACACACACACACACACACACACACAGGCCTGGAGCAGGACTTGTGTCCCTGCTGAGACGGATAAAGAGATTCATATCGCTTTAGCTCCTCAGTGAACACCTCTGGCACATTAGTGCTGTTCTCAATAAACAAATAAACAGACAAGTGAATGAATAAATGAATACAAGATATACAAATATACAAAACATTTATACAAACAGATAATTTATTTTATTTTGTTTTATTATGACTTTCTCAGTCATTGTAGACACATCTGGACACATCTAACTAGCTTCATAATAATTATTTCAAATCTTTGATGCGGGACTAGAATAGAATAGTTCTTTTGACCACAAGCACTGGATCACAAATTCATCTGTTTCATTTATCCATCCACCCATCTACCCACAGATCCGCCCATCTGTTTGTCTGATGCTCTGTTCATCCATCCATCCATCCATCCATCCATCCATCCATCCATCCATCTATCCATCCACTAATCCAACCATACATGTCCACAGTTGTCTGGGGTCATTTGGTCCACATAAATAAGCTCAGTACACACACACACACACACACACACACACACACACACAAACTACCAGTTAAATATTTGAGGGCCACATTAGCTGTGGTGTCCTGCTTTGCAGAGAAGTGGCTAGAACTTTAGAGCTAAATTGTATAAATACAGGAGTGAGAGCCTCACAGAAAAGCAGACATCAGCATAAATAGACATTGTTTTCCCTAACAACAATTGCTGATCTGCTCTCACCAAGTGACCATCTCTCATAAATGTATAATTATTCATGCTTATTTCCATATCAAACAATATTTCCCAAGAATAAGCTCTCCCTCAACCTCTCTCTCCTATTCTCAGTCTCTGTTTCTCTTTTTGTCTTTCTCTCTTATTCTTGCTCTCGCCTTGTCTTTCTTTTTCATGTCCTCTCTATCTTGTTCTCTCTACCTTGGTCACTCTCTTTCTTTCTCTTTATAGTTCTCTCATTTGTCTCTCTATTATTCTCTCTCTTTCTTTCTTTTTTCTGTCTTTCTCCCTTATTCTTTGTGCCTCTCATTTAATTTGTGATTTAATAGTTCATTTAATAATTTAGTTTATTAGCTTCGCACTCCATTCATCATTGGTCAGTTTCTGACCACAGGCCCCAGCTGACCAGATATCATTTGGGTGGTCCTAAGAGTTGTCTAGTGGTTGATTAACATGGCCTGTACATCAGCAAATGGACTGCAGTCTCTTAGAAGACCAGCATTTCTGATGAAGTGGTGTCATAAGGTGAGGCAATGCACACTTGCAGAAGATGAAAGTAAATGAAGAATAGTTTATTGAATACAGTAGATCCAGCAAGGAAGCTGATAGTTGAAGGGAGATGAAAGGGGCGGTACACAGGAGGTCAGAAAAACAAGACAACCCAGTCCACGATACAGTAAGTAAGTTCACAATCAGATGCAAGCAGCGTTCATACCAAGTACTGTAATCCAAACAGGATTAAAGGGGTTAATCCAAGATCATAGTGTACTACACAAAGCCAAGTCTAAAAACAGTCATCCACAGAAAGGTAAGCAAAAGGGTTAAAAGAGACGTACACAGGAGGGAGTTCATGGGTGAACAAAGCAAAGATTTTCCTGGTATGTGACTGTGGGTGTGTCCAAGGGGTGGAGCCTACCTCCGGGTAATGACGACCTGTTAGATGCCTGAGGGTGTGTAGGTGATGTGATTAGGGGGCGTGGTTAGATCATCAGGGAACACAATCTATAGGTTGATCGTGGTGGTGTGTTGGGAGGTGTGACCAAGGGATGGACTGGAAGCTCTGGGGAACACAATCTACTGGTAAAAGGCGGTAGTATGATGGAGGTGTGGGAGTGGTAGCGGTAGCATCCATGACAAGTGGCTTTAGCAGAATACAGATTCAAAGCTTCCAGCTTTTCATTACCAACTCATTATGAGCAAGAGTGTATTTTCCTGCCAGAGGAAGGAAGTCTGTTGAATAATTTCTACCTATCAGAGTAGGCCAGTGTTGGGTAAGAGTGTTTGATTGACAGATTAGCTTAACTGACTTGTTAGTGTTTAATCCTTCTCTTGAATCCTTCAGTTAATTTGTCAATTGAAGTTCTTTACAAAAGGAGTTCCTTCCAGCTTTGATCATGAGGTGATTCTCCAAACCTCACTTCTTCATACTAATTTCACACACTTATCAGTGACTCATCCCTATATTCTAATACTACCAAAATATGCATGATTTATAGGCCTGGTGCAGAGGTTCTCATACCAGCCCTCAGTTTATCAGTAAAGCTTTATGAGAAGTAGTTTGAAACCTACTGTCATAAACAGTATACAGTATTTGTGTTCAACTGATCTACTAGTTTAAATATGGGGGTTCAATGAAAATGACTAATAACTGCATTTTTATTTGGACAAATGCACAATAAACAGAATTACTGAGTGCAATTAAAATGGGCTGAAACACATTTAATAGATTTCCTACCATGCACATTTCTGGTTACAAAAATTCAAGAAATGGTCTTCACTTTAGAATATAAACCCAAATTGACCCCACAAAACACTTTTTAGCATGTAATTAGTGATGATTTTATGTTGGGTATTTAGAGATCTATAGGCAAGCACTTAATGAAGGATAAATCTAATCTTAGCAGAGTCTGGAGGGCTTCCTGCTGCCTAAATAAAATGATGGTCAAATGGATAAAAGTAATCTGGGAAAGTTACAAATTCTTTAACTGTCAAATCACCATCATTATACTCATTCTAACTTAATGACGCATTGAGTAAGTTATCAAGTTGTGTTACCTGTTTTGCTAATGGGTGTATTTAAATATAAAAGCGGTGTTTGCATGTTGTGTTGCTTACAGAGAAACCAAGTTGTGTTTCAAAACCTCTCAGCATTTTGTAAACCCTGTCCAGCCTAGCAATGGGCACAGTATAAAAAAAGAGCACAATTATAAATAAATAAAATAAATAAATTTATGCAGGGACATGAGCCTATACACACACACACACACACACACACACACACACACACACACACACACACACACACACACACACACACACACAC
>JBBJLR010144281.1:0-15970 GCA_037577145.1 Brachypetersius gabonensis
CAGAGGAAGAATTTCGTGCTGTTCACACTGTGTGCTGTGGTGTGTTCACGTATGACCGAATGATCACTTTCACTTTAATCCTATTGTGCTCGTATCATGGCCACTATTGTAGAGGAGACGAAATCAAGCACTATTCATTATCTCACTGCAGGGAGGCGCAGGAAGAGAAAATTCCTCCAGTGTGGAACTATTTTAAAGTGGAACATAAAAAAAAAAGCACTACAGCCCACGTGTATCTGAAGGGTGTGTTTAGACTGTGGTTAAACTAGGCTTCTTTCCTTAAAAAAAAAGTTAAACTAGCTGTTTAAAACAGGAGTGCATGTTAAGAGTGCATTGAAAATGGAAAGTAAAAGATTCTGCTTATGTTCGATCAAATTAAAAAATAATTATTTTGGGCTAAGGGTCCATTTATACACACACACACACACACACGCGCACACACAGTAAATTCCTTTTTTCTCTAAAAAATGTTAATTTTAAGAATTTTTAAGTTATAGTGTTAGTAGTACAGTGTAGTATAGTGTTAATGTAATGTTTAAAACCTAACTAGTATGACTTGCCCACATTCCTATATAGACCAATGTATACTCACATGTCTTTTAAAAATGCATTGGACCTTTCCTACAGTCGGAGCACAAACTCACAAACAGAATGAGAGAGAGGGAGAATACTACCGGAATGAAAACAGAGAGGGGAGAACAAACCGTATGATTATCTGAGAAAAGATGTGAGAGCTCATCTTCTATTGAAGGGGGGTGAATTTAATCCCACAGTGTGAACGTGAAGACTCAACATCATTAGCTTGGCGTTAATAATGACACCGAAACTTCCCAGAAAGGCTAGCAGTAATTAGCTTTACTGCAGCAGAGGCAATTTCCGGTGTGAACATGAAGACAAAAAGTGGAAAAAAGCACATTACACATTGTTTTTTTTTCCAGATTGTTTGTGTGATTTGTTGTGGCAGTTTCTCACACAGCTGACCGTATCTAGCATATGTTGTGTTTTCACACTCGTATTTGTTCAGTGCAGTGTGAGGCGAGTGTTGACGTCTGGGGCAGAAACGCTGGTTGTCCGATTTGCATATGGTGAATTAGTTTTGAATTCCTTTAGCGAGCCACATCATGCACGCCTTCAGCAGGGCTGAACCAGAGGGGTGCTGTTATTTTGACAGTTTGTAAAGATGTGTTCAAATTTCAGTGCAACTAATGTCTTCATTCTACAAATCCATTTTAATGTAATATTCATTGTACTTGTGTACAAACTAGAGAGTAAATCATTTTTATCTAACCATCACACAGAACCAGACTGAGCTGGACATCCAACGTGAAAATACCATTATTTAAAAACTGGCTTCAGGCTGCAATTACTCTTTAACTAAACTAGACTGACTTTTACCAACTTTATAGTTAGTTTTATTTACTCTAGTTTTACTCAGTTTGTTGTCAGTTATATTCTTAAATCCAGCATGAAGAAAAACAATCTTGATCACTACATCCCAGCTAGACAGCTCTTCATTCTGTACCTGGTCCTGGATCGATCTGCCTCGGAGCAACTTCTGCAGGTAAATCACAGCAAGAGCCTTCTCCTCTTCTCCCTGCAATATGTACAGCAATCTCCATTTAATTCACTCACACAATAACATTTCTACACTAATACATGCTCTACATGTCACCCTTAATAAAGCTAACAACTGCTGTGAACAAATGGTAAAATACTGCTCAAAGCCATAAGAACATTTGGTATTAACAAATGAATGGTATAGTACTGCCAGTCTGAGGCCTGCCACTGACTGCAACACCTCTAAAATGACAGTGGCATGTCATGGCATGCATGTTACCATAATGACCTCCTTGAACAGGCCCAGGAAAGCATGATCCACTAAACAACACAGAGCAGAGCATGTTTTTCATTCATAGAAAGATGTAAAAAGTGAATACCTCAGGAGGGATCTCAACCGTGGGTGTCTCAGGACGAGGAACCGGTTTCTCCACCTTATAGAGGAAGCGCAAAGGTTTCTTCTCTTCCACCCGGACCTTCTCATCTTTCAAAGCCTGAAACAGATATGCAAAGTAATATTAGCTCAATTTCAGTTCAATTTCATTTCATTTCTAACAGGTATATCTGTAAGAGGCTTGTGAGACTGAGGATATTTTGTATCATTTTGTGTTTGTTTCTTTACTCTGTTCCTGGCAACCCACTGGATCGGGAATGCTTGAAACTGTGGGTTGCCAGTTGCAGGGTCAAGAAACACTGTTCACCAATGCGTGTATCTTTAGCATATATTACATCAACATTACTTTTTAAACAATTAAATGGAAGCCCATGTGAAAACAAAACTGTACTTTTAAACTGTTTTCCTTAACTCTTGCCTTTCTTTTTCATGCTGTCAGAAATGTCGTCAAAGAGTTACAAGTAAAAGAAACGAAGACGTTTAAAGGCATGAGGTCCAGCCCATAATTTCATAAGTTACTCAACATGAGCCAAGCTGTGAAATTTCCAGAAACAATGAAGTGCTGTTATAGTCTAAATAATTGCATGCCAAACATAGATCATTTCTATCTAGGGTTCAGCATTTAACTAAAAGAATACGAGACTGGCTCTGTCAGAAAACACCTGCTGCTCCACCACTCTCCTCCTCTTTCGGAATCCTAAATAAGAGCTCCGCTTACTTGATGTGTCCTCATCAGCTCCATCTCCCTGCGGTCGGAGCGCTTGATGAAGCCCTTGTTCTCTTTGGGTTTAGGTGCTTTGATTCTCGGATTCAGGAATGACGCAGGGAGACCTGCCTCCAGCTCCAACAAACCTGAGACATAGCCATCCATACACACTTTAGAGCTTGAAATATTTGTCCAAACTCGACCAGACCCAACTCCTGCTGGGATTTGATAAAGCCTGTCTCCCGCTTTTTAACAAACTGGAACCAATTTGATTCCCCCTGTAATCTTTCTTGTTGAGTCACTCTTACTCATGCAGTGAGCATCACTGAGGCACCCAAGTAAATTCAGACAAAAGCTACTGGGGTGTTATTCTGGGGTACTGATGGATGGATCAAGGGATCAAGAGGATATTAAACTTAATTTTGGATACCTGACATGCTACAAGCTTTATTATTTTGTTTATTATAAGATTCTTTTTTAAACATCCCCCTACCTTAATACATCTCTCTACCAGAGTACAACAGAACCCCAAAATAAAACCTGAGACAGACAAACAGAAGAAGAGAAGCAGTAGGTGAAATCATGAAATATTATGAGGCTTGCTGGATCACTAGTGAGTGAAGGCCAAATTCACTTAAAATTTCAGGCCCAAGTAAAAAGAATGTATTAGGAACAAGGTGCAATATCCTGTAAAACAGTAAGCTAAAAACAGGAGCTAAAGAAAATAGGTCAAAGGAGACGAAACATATATACACTGTTAAAGACATGTGATGCTGCCCTAAAGAAACAGAATAATAACCCATACTCTTTCATAGCTGAGTTATGCTACCCCCCAACAGTGCTGTAATGCTGTGATAATAATAGCTTTGTGGGAGTAAGAAATAATCTCCTTTATACAATATTAGAATTCTGTTTGTTTTATAAATCCACATCTGCAATATCAATGCCTTTGTGTGCAATAACAGACTCGGTATAGAGACTGATTCCAAACCACTATGTGTTATTTATTTATTCATTTATTTATGGTATTTATATCCACCTCACATTTTGTGTTTATAGCATAGCATATGTGGTACAGAACAGTTTCTGGAGAGTTTAATTTTATTGTAACTATGTTTATACTATATTTATTTTGTTCTTGTGTTTAAATCTTTGTGTGCCAGAGCAGTCATTGCATAAGCAGTCTCTTGCACAATAAAAAAGCAATAATGTTTTCAGTTTCTGATGTCATCTCCATCACATTGTGCTCTGATGAACTACTACACAGAACTGCAGGACTGAGTTGGGCGCACTCTAGGAATACAGAGCAGTAGCACCGATGCAGATCTTTATGAAAGAAGAACTTTTATTATGTCTGTCCTGTTCCTTGGATTGGTTTGACAGACAGTTACTGTATTCTATTTAAGGACACATCCATTCTACATCGTTAATATTGATTCAGTTTGTGGTAATTTTGTTCTCTCCCTTTCATTAGCTTTAAGGTTTGAAGCACCAAATAACAGCTGGTCCATAAATGACTATTACATGTGGATATACAGACTATATATATGGACTGACTCCTGAATTGTTTCCAGCAGAGCACTGTACAGCTCTTGGACATGTAAATGACTCTAGCTACTACTAAACGAGTCTCATGCAAAAAGGCTTCTACATGCACATTCAGCATCAGTTTTCTGGCATGTGCATTTTGCATCAGCAACACTGTAAACATGGGGAGCTTTAAAGATATTTTTAATTTTCATAAAAATTGAAATACTACAACAGGTGTTTGTTTATATTCTACTGTTGTGTAAATAGCTCTTATAATTCAAATTCAGAAATTGTAAATGAAATCTAATCATGGCGAGGTCAGAGATTTATAAAAAATGACACGAGTCGTAACTTCAAGGCACCAGATTCAATCTCGAAAAGCCCCTCCTGGCCTGGACCTGAAGGGAGAGATGAATCCAAATGCTGATGAATTCAAACGATGTACAATAATACAGCAGAGCTTTACCTTGGTAGGTGTTGAGGAAGCGGTTCTTGACCACGTTGTGATCCGAGTCTTGGTCAGGAAAGACCCCGTGGCGAGAGAGCGGAGCGTACGTCTGTGAACTGTAATCTGAATAATCACTTATAATATCACGCCGCTCCAGCTTCCCCTCCACGTTCCTTCTTTTTGCTGTGAGCTTCCGGAGGGCTGAAAGACACAGAAGAAATAGGGTCAACCAACTAAGGCCACATAGCACTTAATTACTATCCTCTGGTACATTTCAAGATATTATAATTATCAGCAGTTACATATATTTATCTTTCTTAAGCTGATAGCATCATCATCATTGTAGTTCCCGTCTCATTTCCTTTATCAGAACCAGTCACGCCACTGAAATGTGACAAAAGTTTCGTACTCTTTATTTTATAACTTCAAAAAATCTAGTTTCTCACCAAACAGAAAGCTGTGTCTTTGCCCTGTCTCTTTGAGGGTCTAACCCCGATGCCCCTGAGCTTCAGTGCAAAATGAATGAAGCTAATGATGCACAGTAAACATCTTGAATAATCTGAGGTAGAGAAAAATATTCTGTTTTAATTCCTTTACTGTCAGCTAGTTCACTGAGGATGAAGTCTGGTCTCAAGAAATCTGATTAACCAGAATATAGAGAACAGAGCATCTACTCATTCTGCCATCTGAAACCGTGAGCTGTTAGAATAACGGACTGAGGCAACAGATGAGCGCTTGATGGGGGAGGATATCTGTGGGCTCTTACACAGGACATAGTCACGGCGGATCTTCTGGAGGCGTTCCTCCTTCTGTTTCTGCTGCAGGGAGAACTGCTGATCCAGCCGCTCCACCATGGCCTCCTCTACCTGCTCCTCCCTCTGCCGTAGAACCTGGTTCAGCATAGCCAGACGAGCTTCTTGCAGCCTGCAGCACACACACAAACATATAGTTACACACACACAAATGGAGTGTTCAGAAATATGGTAATATGAATGTTCTATTATTTTATTATAAAAACGAATGAACCTGAGGTAAATATGTTTTACCATCACTGGGAACTGTTTGTAGTACAGTGGTCACCAGGCACAACACAGACTCAACATGACCACTCCAGCCTCAGCCTATTGATCAGCATACACACCTACGGTTCAATTCTATGACTAACTAAAACCCATATCTTGCCTAGCTGGGTGTTTCTATCCTCACAACTTGTTCCACATTGTAAGGTGCCATTACATTACAGGTCTGCCTGCTTCCTCTGGGTTTTAGTTTTACTAGATAACTCCTAGAAGCCTGACTGCTAGTGTCATTATGTTGATGTCTAACTATGAAAGCAAACAATTTGGCTGTTTACTACAGCAGATATTCCTAAAGAATATCTGCCAAACGCTGTATTTGTAAATGTAGAGAAACACACTAGACTATATGCCAAACTCTCCTCTACTCCGAGCCAAGACACTGCTGGCCTGCTCCCAACGAGACATCTGAGCAGTAATCAAGAAAAGATAAAAGTAATTCCTCTCAAAGGGATGTATAAAAATGTATTAAAATCATTTTCAATATGTTTTTAATACATTTCTCCCACGGTAGCTGCCTATCGGATGTGACACCAAGCAAATTTGCTGTTGTTGTTCTCACCTATACAGGTAAGTAATTTTAGCAGTTCATTCTGAAATGCATTCTTTAATGTTAATTGACAGGAAATAAAGTGGTTTCAGAATCTTCTGGTCAAAAGTTCTTTAAATAGTAAAGTTAGTAGAAATGTACCGTTCTCCAAAAGGCATCAAGTAAAAGATGCCTTTTTAAGCAAGATTAGTGTTTTAGAGTGAAAAAACTTTGGTGAAAATATGTTTTAAACTACTTTAAGTAAGTAATAATCAGTCTTTCCAATTTCTACGGTGTCCAAGGTTTCTGACTATCATTCTTCCTTTCTGTTTTATTTTGATTTGTTTCTTTTTGTTTCGATTATGTCTTTTATTTTTTTCTGTTTAACCTTGTAACTTTTTTCTCATACAGTGCATCTGCCTTTTTTCAGTTCCTTCAGATATCTTTTGCTTACTGCAAATCTTCTTAATTTCACATGTTGATCAGCTACAGAAAGTAATAGCTCAGTAAATAACTTTCACTCCAAATGCTCTATAACTCATTTAACAAAAATCATTTTCACAAAATGTTCTGTGTTACCTCGTACATAGTACTGCAGGCACACTTATGGGGGTTTTCGTTCTGTTTGTCGCAATATTGCCATGACTAAACCTCACAGGAACAATAATGTTTTAGAGAATAATTCACAATTAATTAAACACTATTCATTTTCAAACACAGACTTGCTCATCATCTAAGTTAAACTAAAATGAGTACAATGCTGTTCAGCTGAGGACTATTATTTCATTATAGAAATCTGTTACATTCATCGTTTTTCTACATAAACCTTCATTTATGGAAATGATGCTCTTCTTTAGGTTAGATCTTGCCCTGGCTGGGATTAGCTGTTTGTCTCCAGCTTGAACATCCCTGATCTTGGCCTTTCACAGTCACCGCTGAACCCTCCACTGCTGTGGGCTCTCAATTTCCTCAGCATCCAGCTTAAGTTTTGTGGTAAACAATTTTTGACGCTGTTTCAACCCAGGTTTCATCCGCTTTATCTGGCCAAAGTCCATTAATCACAAAAGTAATCCATCTGCTCATAATATGCCTTCACAGCTTGTTCTCATTTCTGTTCATTAACCGGCCAGGATATGTCCTTAGACTCCCTTTGTTGGACCTTTGGTGTTTATTTAGATCATCAGTGTCATTTTGAGAGCAATTAAAACTCATACGGAGTGAAAAACGCAGTCTTCTGCCTTTTCTAACAGACCCTTGTAAAAGCTTTTCTGCTGCTCCAGAAATTCCATAAAATTGTCACACAGGTACTCAGGATCTTTTTTCAGAGTTGCTTCGTTTGTATTTCTTTTTATGACCCATCATGACGTAGCAGTTCCAACTCTTTTCAAGTCCTCCAAACCTTTGTGGAGCAGATATTCTTACCAAGACATAAAGGGTAATTGTTGTTTATAATTCTCACGCAGTTATTGCATGATGTGAAAGTGTGGTTACAGTTTGCAGGGCTAACTCAACTATCGCTGTCAAGTTTGCCAAAACCAATCCTCCAAAAAAACGTTTGCTAGTTTGTTTAAGTGTGTGCTCAACCATCAATATCATGCAAAATGTCAATGAATTTCTTACCAGAAATCAAAGAAAACATAATTCTAAAAATGTAAAACATTCCTGCTTTTTCCTATTTGCTCCTAAACCGAACACTCTAAGCTTGTGAGGGCCTGTCCTTTGTTTTGTGCTTTGGGGAACATGCGGTAAGGGATTCTTGCGGATTTCACATAAAATTAATTGCCAAGCACACGCCTAAATGTGACAACTGATGCACATCATCCTCTTTCCAAATGTGAACGGTTGTCCAAGACTGTTTTAGTCTATTTGGTCTATTGTCTTCAGATTTGTTTCCTGTTTTTTATGACTGTGCCTGAACTAATTTTGGTTAACCTCTGCCTCTTATTACTACAACTGTTGGATGGCCCCCAACAGAAACTAGAAAGACTAGTGACGGACGCTCTGTTCTGTCTTTATTATTTGATGTGCTGTGAATGCAGACACATTCAGAACGAATTTCATAATGTTGTGGAAATGTTTATCACTGAGCAACAGCATTGACATCAAATGATTAATAGTTAAGGAAATATTTTTTGTCAAAATAGCTGCTATTGATCCCAAGCAGTTAAACACAATTGTAATATATTTAAAGGGATAAGTCGGTGAAATGTCCCAATGTAGTCAACCAGAGACAATAGTAATACCAATATTGTTTTTCCACATAAGCATGTCTGTTACTTGTTATCAGTGCAAAATTAAGAAAGCATTAGGAAAACTGTAATGTTGTTGCTGGGTTTAAGAATATGAGTTTTGTTGAGTGGTTGTTCATGTGAAGGAAAAAAAGGGACCATGGCTTCAGGCCCGAAATCTGTAGGCTCAGCCAAGATAACTGCTCTTTACCTCTCGATCTCCTGCTCCCTGAAAGCCCACTCCTTCCTCTCCATTTCATCCATCATCCTCTTCCTCTTCTCTAGCTGAGTCAGATCATTAAGCGGAGGCAGTGTGGCCTCCCAGGCCCGCTTTACTCTCGCTCTCTCAATCATCTCCACCTCCTCCAGCCTGGCAGGGAGCCCACGGCCTAAGAAACACATACACACACACATACAAACATATATATATATATATAAAACACAAGCTTCAGTTATTCCCTGACCATTATGAACCTAAACAAAAAAAAAACTTGGACCTTGAGGTATTAATACACAGAATCAGATCGACACAGCATACAATTCCACTGTTTTCTGCCTGTATGCTCTCTTTTCCTACCTAAATGGCTAGAAGTGTTTACTGATATAACTGATTCAGGCTTAAATCAGAAGAAGTACATTTCTGAGAAATAATATTGGCTTGGGCTTCAATATGTAATCCTATTATCAACCTTTTATACTTTTTCAGAAAAAAAAAGCAGAAACAGTTTCTATTATTCGGCAGTAGGGGTGGGCGAAATGATGGTATGAGATTGTGAAGACGATCTATTTACTGACGATCTGCAAAAGAAGAGAAGTACCGTCTATATCAGGGGTCGGCAACCTGTGGCTCTTTCATCCTTATGTTGTGTTTCCCTGTGGCTTTGGAAAACACTAGAACAGCAGCTAACTGGCTATACCTAAAACAGATGCATGCATCACTTGACTCAGTGCCCAGTTTCGCACAAGATGCTTCCTGATGCTCCAGTTTGTTCGGGTGTTTAGTCCTGCAGCCTGCCGAATTGGAATCGGAATCAGAATCGCTAAGTATGTGAGCGACACATACAAGGAATTTGATTCCGGTCGATGGTGTCTCTCAAACACAACAGCATAAAACAACAATATGTAAATATGTGTGTACATGTGCCTACACCACATCTATATGTCTCTTAGAGAGCATGCTTGCTGCTCCAATAGACCAACAGATACGATTCCGAGTCTGATTAAATTACGTCATTTGACGCTGTCAGCCGTTCTAGGTGTAAAGTGTATTTCATTTTTATTGTTTTTTTTACTGTAGTTTTTTTATACAAAAATTATTGTAAAATTAAAATACAAGGTGTTTATTTTTTTTGTTTTTTTACAGAGTTCTAAATATTCAAAATTTTTTCTTTGAATAATTTAAATTTCACAAGCAACACACTAGCCTAGTTTTAATACATAGCATAAAAGTAAAACACAATATATGCAGTGTCATCTTCATTTTTTATGTCAAAAAGGAGCTCCCAGTGCTTTCTCTTTTGTGGAAACCGGGTCCAAATGGTTCTTTGATTGTTAAAGGTTGCCGAGACCTGGTCTATTTAGACTATATTCTATCTATCTATAGCACTTCCGATAAATGCTTAAAAACAATGCTGGAAAAGCATGTCCAAGTTGATGGGTTTTTTATAATCACATTTTAGACACAGTATTGCACTTTATGCCATGTTCAAATAACGGTGTTGAATAATTCAGAAGATGTTTAACATGAAGCTGCAGATGAGTATAGTCAAGTTCATGGTGGCAGACAGTACCAATCAACAATAAAATGCAGAAAACAGATTTACAATCCTTAGCAACAATGACAACTGTGTTACTTAAAGGCGTAAATTGGAACCTACCAGCAGCCAGCACAGTCTGAGTACATGTAGACTATGTGTATAGGGTCTTAAGGTACATCTAAAATAAAATGAAACTAAAATGTATCTCAATGTAGTCCAACTAAAGTGTTGGGAGTCTCCAGTCCTGGAAGGTCAGAGTTCATACACACACTTAAACACACCAGCTAACAAATTATTATGAGGTGTGTCAGGAAAGAATGACCAGAAAGCTCCATCACACCATTCCCCATCTACACAAAAGCATACATAAGTTCCTGACTTTTTTGGCATTTTGAAACGATCTCTACTGGTTGGTTAATCATAACATGGCAACAATTACCAGAATTTTGTCAGTTACACTGCTGCAGGGAGAGCCCTATAGTTAGGAAACGTAATGAAAAGCGTCTGCTAAATGCCATAAATGTAAATGTAAATATATTACTGGATCATAAACTCATTTCAAAGGTATTGGATGGAGCGCCATCATAGAACACAGTTCCACTGCTCCTCAGCCCTAATCCTGGGGGCTTTATACACCTTCACACATAGCATTGGCATGGTGACCTAAGTGTTCATTATGTTCCCATAGTGGGAATCGAGGGTAAGGCTGCTTGCATGTCCTGCATCGTATAAAATTATACAAAATCACAATGTCTAGAAATAGGCTGCAATATTCAACTGCCAAAGTCTTCTGACCTGCATTTAAGCATCGGTCAGATAGCACGAGTCAAATATAACTTCACTGTGTGTTGAAGTTGAAGAAAGAATTAAACCAGCAAATTAAGCAGCAGAGTTCATGATTGGGGTTCCAGGGTCAATAGACTATTAATAGGTAACTGAATGTGGACAGGGGAGCAGCATCCATCACAGCAGGCCACATTTCATAGAAGCTCTGTGGGTGTGAAATGCTCCATCCTGTTTGAAAGATGACTTACATAGCCCTGTAAATTCCTGATTCCATCAACATACATTCACAATCCCAGCTTACCCTCGATTCCCACCACGGGAACATAATGAACACTTCACACACTCGGCTCAGTGAATGCATTCATTCCTTCAAGAAATTTTAATAAGTCTCAGAATTAATGTTTGTCGTCAGCAAAAAAAGTCACGAGTATGTGGAGGTGGGCCATGAGTGGGATGCAGCCTTGAATTTTAATATAGCTGGACGTTTTGTTAAAAACTGCTTTGCTGATTGACAAAAAAAACTGGTCTGTTTTGTAAATGGGAAGGTTAATAAAAATCAGTAAAAATACATTTTCCTATTTAAAAACATTCAAGTTCAGATGGTTACATAGTACATTTACTTGTAAAAAATAAAGCACAGGGACGCATTCAGGCATTCACAATTACATTCTCATTCAGGTATGCCTAGGTATGGTGTGTGTGTGTGTGTGTATGTGAGACCTACCCCACGTGAGTCTAGCCAAAGTGAGAAGTTCAGGGGGCGCTGTTCCGGGACGCAGTATGTACTCAGGGCTGTAAGGCTCTGTCTGCGTCTCACCATCCCGGTAATCTGTCTGCACCCCCACTGTTCGCTGAAAAGGACCATCCAGCCACCGACTGTCCCCCTTATGGACAGCAAGGGGGTCATCTCTGCCAAAGAGACAAGTGGTCATACACTCCTATCGGTGAATATACAACACAGCACTAAAAACTCATGAATAACACATAAAATTCTGTTCAACTGTTAAGCTAATTTACACCCATTAACTGCGACATTGCTATATTGTCTATTTATCGTCTCTGTCATGACTTTGATCAATGCTGTAACTGCCTACTGTGCAAAAATTGCACTTATTGTGGAATACTGACCATTCTGGAAGGTTTACATCTCGTTCACACTATACTGTCACGTTACTGGTACATTGCTGTGGTGTTTATTTTTTGTGTGGTTTGTGCGGAGTGTACCCCTGTAACACCTTTTCTTATATTTTTCATTTTTCATATTTCTTATATTAACAGACTGAAATTCTGTTAACAGTACAGATTCAAAACATTAGTCCATTCTGCATTTGTGTAACATGTTGAAAAGAAGATATTTTATCATGATTTGAATGCATTAGTGCACTAAGAGAAATTAACATTCCTTGCACCTCCACCATGACTGAAAAAGAAGTGCAGATTGAAATAGTTTTGACAGAATCTAAACAGAATCTAAATGCAACTAATTATTTAAACTGAAAAAGTGGTGCTTACACTGTTTACTTTTGGCAATAATTGTGTTAATGCAGTTTCATTCAGTGATGTATGCTTTAAAATCATAGAAATAAAAATGTTTTTGTGTACTTAAGTAATTACACATATATAATGGAAATATGCACATTTTCTAGAAATATAATTTTCTAGTAACACTATCCTTCAAAGAGGCAGCCAACAAAGTGCAAAGAAGCTCATCTTTTAGGCTCTGAAACTGAAAAGCATCTTGTTATCAACTTACTTGGGCAAGGAAAAAACAACATCAGGTGGCACCTGGTGGGAAAATGGAATGAGTGGACTGATAGAGAGATGAACAGATGGAAAGGAGGGGACAAGAGGAATAAAAATAAAGGATATGTTTAGTGCATGTTTAAAAAAATGAAACACTTGTGTACAGTAATTGCTTTAAAAAAAAGTGGCCTTTCACTTTTTTCCCTTAAGCCCTTTTTTAAAACAGTATCTCCTGAAGCGCAGTCAAGGCGCCTGCTACTTCGACTGGATGACTCACAGTCGAATATGGTTTGTGTGTTCCACAAGCACTAAGTTCCTTTAGCTGTCGTTTTCTCACCGCTTAAAGAACTTCCAGCGGTCCACTCCAGTAACGTCCTCACAGTGTGGCTTGTGAGGCTGAACTCCTGGCAGGATCCTGAGGGGCAAATACAAAAGGCCACATACAGGGAAACACACACTCACACACACACACACACACACAAACACATACATGCTGATTTATGACATGTTTACATCACATGCAAATCCATAACATGTAGGTAAAAGGTGAGAGTGGTTTGCAATTACTGGTTGTTAGTTTTAGCACAACAACAAATATTTAAAAAAAGCAATAGATATTAGTTCCTAAATAATTCTATTTGTGATAGAGTGTCAGAAATCATGAAATCGAGTCTATTGAGTTATTTTTGTTTATATTATGGTACAAAGGAAAGTGTAGGCGTCTGTACAGTTTCCTTCCCAGAATGTGTGTGTGTGTGTGTGTGTGTGCACGCATGCGTGTGCATTTACCCTGCCCTACAACACTGGTCATAAAATAAATGTGATTTTATTCTATATTAAATATATTGCAGTTACAGTACACAGTTGTTTGCAGTACACAGACTGAGTGTGTTTACCCTGTCAGTGTCTTTAAAGCTTCTCTTCTCTGCTCTGAATGACCTCTCCATCGACGATCGATGAAGGTGGGCACGGGGTCCGCAGCGTCCAGACGCAGAGTGAAGCGCGGGTGGTGAGGGAGATTACTGAACATGGAATTAAATTCCGGAACCCTCCTCTGCAGTCACAGACACAGATGATAAATATTGCAATATCCTGTAAGAAGCTTGGAGCCAGAAGCCATTGAAAGTAAATATCTGAACCAACAAATACAAACAAATTCCCCTGAAATAAAGAGGAACCATACATTTTTCACTTCAAGCCAAGAATGTAGACAAAATACTTCTGATAATCAATTCATGATTCAGTTATGAAGAGCCACAAGCAAGCGTTACAGAGCCTCACCCTACAGCTTGTATTTTCACTGGTGGTAATATATTAACCGTATAATTAACAGCTGAGCTAACATCTAATAATCCTTTTATCCTGTATCGAGGGGACAGATCAGGTTTCTTTTCTTCATTTGCACGTGCCCCAGTAAGCTTCATCCACACTGAAAATCTAAATTATAGTCTTTCCATGGAGTTTTCAAAATATATATTGGAGTTGTTAATTTGTTGTTAGTCATGATATGTAATTAAGTGCAGTCTTGTATATATAGATATATATTAGTGGTGGGCCATTATCGGCGTTCTATTCACAAAAATCTATTCACAAAGTTGGGTTGGGAGCTGGGTCTATACTACGCAAGCTGTGATGACTTTCACCTTGATATTTTAGCGCGGATGTATACCGAGCCAAATTGCACTGTAGGGGGTGAGAATGAGTCTTTGAACCCGTGTGTATGCCTACTGTGAAACAGGGACGTCACTAGGACGGAAAGACAAGGGGGGCTTAGCCCCCAGGGAAACAAAACCACTTTTAAAAACGTGTTTGGGACGGGACTGAAAAAAATGTAAGCGGGAGGAATTTTTTTAACATAACTGACATATTTTAGCCCAAAAAAACAACACCACCACGGGAGTGGGAGGGAATGGGAGTCATTCTTCTGGGACTGGGACGGGATGAGATTTTCCCCCAGTTTTTTAATGGGATTGGGACGGGACGGGACGGGATTTTTTTTGTGGGAGTGGGACGGGAGAGGTTTGAAAATTCACTCCCGTGTCACCGTCTAATATGTATGTACGTGTAGGAAGGAATTAGAGTGTATAGAGGGATGAAAACGTTTCACCAAACCTTTCCTTTCACTTAAGGAAACAAGTAAAGCAGTGAAAAGTTATTCTCATAGTAATGTTCTGTTAAACTGAGTACAAACTGCACTACCAGAGAACGAAAGGGCTACTCGCTAACAAGCAGCGCCATGTAGCTTCGTCTGGGTCCTAATGCCCACCTGCTACCTACAGCAGCTTCAACAGCCAGTACATAAGTTTAATTCAATAATGATAGCTAGACTTATTATTTTTATTTAAATTCATTGTCTTGTTTTTATTTGTAAAGTGCGTATCTGTGCACAGTGATATCTTGTATGAAATGTTTGGATATATAATTTAAAAATAGTAGAATAATGACAATATATTTAGAGTGGCTTGGGATCATTTGGGATGGGGGCTTCAGACCCCCCAAAATAGACCGCCCATGCTTTGAAATTATCCTATCTAACATGGATGCAGCTATGAAGCCGCTGGGTTTTGCTTCAGAGAAAATTTATTTTTAAGAAGCTTCCCAATGCAAACCTCGACAAGACTAAGGTTGTTTGCACCTTGTGCAATGCGGAATTAGTTTACTGTGGGAGCCCGTTCTCAAAGACTTGAGTAGCACACATATTCTGAATGCCTTCGGCAGAATTCAAATGAGCCATTTTAATCTAGATTCATCTTGATTAATTCCAAGATTACAGTGAGATTAATCTAGATAAAAAAAATTATCTATTTCCACCACTAATATATATATATATATATATATATTATATATGACATTTTTCCGCGAATCCCGCGGGACGGGAAACAAAATCACTTTTAAAAACGTGATTGGGATGGGACTGAAAAAAATGTAAGCGGAAGGAATTTTTTTAACATAACTGACAGATTTTAGCCCAAAAAAACACCACCACCACGGGAGTGGGAGGGAATGGGAGTCATTCTTCTGGGATTGGGACGGGATGAGATTTTCCCCCAGTTTTTTAATGGGATTGGGACGGGACGGTATTTTTTTTGTGGGAGTGGGACGGGAGAGGTTTGAAAATTCACTCCCGTGTCACCGTCTAATATGTATGTATGTGTGTGTGTGTGTGTGTGTGTGTGTGTGTGTGTGTGTGTGTGTGTGTGTGTGTGTGTGTGTGTG
>JBBJLR010144290.1:0-15969 GCA_037577145.1 Brachypetersius gabonensis
GTGTGTGTGTGTGTGTGTGTGTGTGTGTGTGTGTGTGTGTGTGTGTGTGTGTGTGTGTGTGTGTGTGTGTATATTTGTGTATGTGAACTGCAGCTGCCTTGACTTTGTTACAGAGAGAAGGGCCTGGGCATTACACTGGCTGTGGAAGTCAAGCTATCAGCATATTTCCAGTTTCAATGCAGCATTATTAACCCATAGTTAAAACAAAGAAAAATTGCCCACAGAAACTTTAGACAAAAACAGCTATTATTCGCTGTCAGGCTATATTCTGGTGCTGCCTATCAAACCAACGTTTGGCTTTTTCACTCTCATGTTTCATATCTCTTATAACAACCACAGCTGGGATTTTGCAAAAACACAAAAATAGCAGCAATAGACAAAAATAAGATGAAATGTAAATAAGACAACAGCATTTCTCCAAAATCTCATATACCCACAAATGACTAACGTATTATTGTAATTTGTCTTCTGAACTGGGTGGTCACACATTTTATTCCATTGCCTTGTACTTGTCTTTTGACAGCCATTTATAGTTAGTTGTATGTAATTGTAATATAATAGTAATATAATATGTGATATAATAGTAAAGACAGAATGTTATAGATAAGTGTACTGTTAGTACCCCAGTGCCCTCCTTTCTCTTTCCTGTGCGTAACCAGATCCTCACTCTTCTTATGCTAGTGTCTTCCTCCTGTCAAATGGATAATGACAGAGATTTGAGTTGCCTGGGTGTTTCCCCCTACTGTTTAAGGGGCTTATGCAAGGGGGTGTGAGGAATGAGGGAGGATGTCCTACTTTTGGAGTGTACATGCACATTCAAAGACAAGTAGCCCCTTCCCCACAGCCTGGCACATGCTTCCCTTCTTCCCTTGTATGCACAAACATACAATTATAGACAGAGAAACACGTTTGGTACTACTGCTTTGGTGAGGACAGTCCATCTACTCATATGATATTGTATTTGAGTAATATTGCTATTATATCCCTAACATTAGCCTCAGTATTCAAAAGGCAACCTTCCGGCTCAAATAGTTTTATAATAAATGGTACATTTGTTGCAAAAACAGCACTTTTATGTCCCCACTTCTATACACTTCTATAGACTTCTATATACTGTCTGGTATTCCTATAATTCTGGTGTCATTTTGAATGCGACAAAATGACACTTTTAATAATATAAACACAGTTTTGTTGCAGATAAGCTTACATAATGATCCTGTTATGACACAACTTAACAGGTAAAGTAAACGTTGCATGCACCCAGCATGACAGATGCAACAACTTCATATGATTGAGAAAGCCTAGCATAGCATGCAAAACATGAGCCCTTCATATTAAGAAAGATATTATATATCATATATATTATGTCTTTTAAAAATGAAACTAGTCTGAACATACTCACGCTGATGTGTGAAGACAGCACACTGGGTTTTCCTGCTGGTTTGCACCCCTTCCAGCATAAACATTCACATCACTCCTAACACTCAAGAGAACCTCAAGAGGAAATGCTGGAGATGGTGTTTGGGCTGCTACTGCTTCACTGTGTATGACTCCAGGCAACAAAATGAATACAGCATGTCTTTAAAAAACACACATGCATTTGTTTTTATACTTTGTCAGAACTTATGATCATACTTATTTTCATACTTATAACTTCAGTACATCGTATCTACAATTTGAATGACTTTACAGGAGAAGGGAAAAAACATTCATCATTTACAATAGAAGTAAATGTAAAAAATCAGAGAACTTTTAGTCTCTTTCCATTAATCCTGAAACACAAAGCTGGTGTTTTCAAATTGTGTGAAAAATAATTGTCTAAGCACTGCCCATTTCACTGGAACATCACACGTTTGACATAAATGGCATGACATATAATGACTAAGATTTAATCAGATCATTTTCATAACAATGAGAAATCTTAACATCCAAACATTCTCACAAAAACGTGAATGTCGTTTCATGTTATTGTTCTTAACATTGTGGGCTAATAACACACATACACATACAGACACACACCTGTTCTATTTCCCCCTGAACTTCTTCTCTGTCCCTTCCCTCCACAAGTTTTCCCCTTTTCCTCTCCCCTCTTCCCTCCCTCTCTCTCCTTCAGAGCAAACCATGTGCGTTCTGTTCCAGCCGCCCGCACTTAACCCACTCCTCAGACTAACCAATGGGCTGACAGTTGCCTCGTTCTTCCCTTTCTTTTCTTTACTTCTCACACTTTCTTGCTCTCTTATTTTTCCCATACTCGACTTCTTTTTGTGCCTACACTCCAGCTTCTTCTCTCAAAAGGACACTAAGCTCCACAGAAACCGATCTGTGTGAGCGCACAAGGAGATCTCTTACCCGCACCGGCTTCTTGACAAGGAGGGAACCACAGAGAGCTGCCTACACACACACACTCACACACAGAGTCTGGGAGGAAGCCACAGCATAAACACACCAACAAGGGGGGAAACAACAACAACTGCCAAGCAGGGCTCTACACAGCAGGGTAAAACCTCAAAGCACAGACTTCGCTGAGAGAAGCAGAAGAGGAGGAGCAGGAGGAAGAGGAGAGTGGAGTGAAGGAGAAAGAGCCATGGAAGGCACTCAGGTCCGGCTGCTGGTGTGTCTGCTGCTCCTGCTGCTGGACGCTGGCTCAGGGAACTCACGCAGGCTCAGGAGGAGAGGACTCAGCCAGAAGGTGAGGAGCAAAACTAAACTTTTTTGAACAAGACTTCATGTTGCTCTGAAAACGTTAACTTGATGTATGATGGCCTACACTTTGTAGCATGTTTTGTTGGGTGAACTTTGATGCCTTCAGCTTTAATTCTCTAAAAATGCTGTCTAGTTATGGATAACACTTTTATGTGTGTTCCACAATGTTTGGTTCAGATGCTCGGGGCATTCCATTTTTCAGACACTGTGCTTTGAATACAAATGAGCCTGTATTTGTGTTGGTTTGAGGAATATTATGAATTACTGATGTAAACAATATGTGTGAATATGGATCTCATATGGAATATGGAATATATTTTGAACTATACAGTGCCTTGGAAAAATATTTCCCATTTCCAGGTTTCCTATATTTCCACATTAGATGATTTTAGGTCTTCAATCAAAATATAACTTAAGAGAAGGAGAACATGAGGAAACACAAAGATCAATTCTGTAAATGATCGTTTCGTTTATTGGAGATAAATGGTTCATTTTATTAAAGGAAATAATATTTTTGTCATTACATTCAGTTCATTTTCCCAGAGCCTAGCTTAAAGCACAGGCAGTATAGAATGTGTGTGCATGCGTGTGTGTGTGTGACCCTACCCACACTCACCAAATGCACATATTCTTCTCTTTGTCCTCCACAGACTTTCTAGAGCTCTAAGCACACTCTTTAAGAAAGATTTGTGATGAGACATTTCTTCTTTCTGCTTCTGTTCAGCTGTCCCAATCTTTGAATTCCTTTTCGCTTTACTAGATGGAAAACATCAGCTGCCCTCACTGACTTTTTCCTCTTTCCTTCTGTTTCTCCTTCATTCACTATAAAAAATAGCTCATGTGAACCAGTGAGCCACAGGTGAGCTAAAGATCATAATGCAGTAACAGTGCTGCCATCATTAAGGTCTAGCTGGTCTAAAGGACCTACCGATGCTCCACCCACAAATAAGTTCTGTAGCAAGACTGTAACAGTTTTACAGAGCACCAGCAAATGTGACAAAAACAGTATTGTATTTATTTTTGTCTTATACAACTAGCTGTTATAAAAGCAGGTATTAATTGGGCAAATGTAAGAGACAAATTCCAAAGTACTAGGTAAATATTTTGAGACACATGATGATTAGTACAAAGACTAAACTACACTGAAACACACCACGGGTTCTAGCTAATAACTGGATAGGTGTGAGGCACAAACTCCAGAGTACTGACAAGTATGACTATAATGGGAAGCATAACCTGCAATTCTTTGTATCATTTCCAACCAGCTTATTTTCTATTAGCTCTAGCAACATAGTGTAGCCTTCTAATGCAGCGCATTAAACATGTAACAAAGTTTGATGCCATTCCACTCAATGGGATTTTTCTCCAGTTTTCTGTAAATCTCACAACAGTTGCTATAAAAGCAGACTTTTGTGGGTGGAGCCTGGATAAGTCAATACTGTTTCTGTCTGTCTTGTAAAAGTTGAGTAAAGTAGTAAAGTAAGAGGTAAAGGAAGTGGGCTTTGTCACATTTGAAATGTTTTATAGTAGAGAATAGTTACCAAAGGGTGCATGTGTGAGCCAGTGGAGGAAACTGGCAAGCCAGCGGCATTCTCTGTGTGGGCCTGACATAGTCCAAGAAGCAAAGCAGTCCAACTGGCACTCATCTAAGCAGCCATGGACAATTGATCCTGTTAAAACGTCTTGTGTTGGGCAAGAAGTGCTAGTTTCTTTCAATAGTGATTTGAGCTTCACTGGACCACACTTGATGCAAAATCTGAACATAGCAGGTTAGCACTGACCCAGCTCCAGGTTCTTTGGGTCACAGAAACGGACAGATTGATGCTATTGGATTTCCACATACCTTTCTCCTGTTCTGACACTTTGGGTGGAAAAAATGACTGCCTGCGTGCCGTAATCAGTGAAGCGTGGACACTAAGCAAACAGCCCCCAGGAAAGACTGCAAGGCTAAGAGTTAAGCTTGGGTTCCTGACCTCTGCCCTTAGACAAAGTTTGGCAGATTCAGTATAAAATAAAATATCTTTTATACTGAATCTGCCAAGAAGATGGCTTCAGTTCTGAAAGCCTGCACATCAGTCTCTACCCTCTCACTTTCGTTGTTAAAGGGGCTCGGTAGCAGAAACTGAGCTAACGGCGACACAACATGACTTTTCTCATATTATACGACATGCTTGAGTTATAAATCAGTTACTCAGGGAAAAAAGACTTAGTACAGTGGTACAGTGTTTGTGGTGGGCCAAAGTAGGTAGGTAGGTAGACCAAAATGGGGCTTTTAAAGTTTTTTTAAAGCTCAATTTTAAGCCTACCTACTGATTTCTGGCTCACCACAAATACTATACTGAATTCAAGGTTACTATAATATACTATAATATACTAAAAAAGGGGCTAGGGTAGCTCAGTCAGCTTTTTTCCAAATCAAACACTCTCATGGACCCACTTTGGCCCCCTGGCCACAGTTTGGGCAGTCGTGAACTACATGGACAAGGAGGATAAAACAGAGATCAGGGAAGTACTGCATAGTTAAAGGTTTAAGAACAAGGCCTGCATGATATGGACAAAAAATCAGTATTGCTTTAGAACAGGGCATCCAGAAAGAAGATCATTTCTATGTATCAGTGTCAAAGATACAGTAACAGAAAGGGCCTGATTAATTCTAAGGGATTAACAGACATTTGAAAATGTAAGAATAAATTATGGAGAAATTTGAATTATATGTTTGTTACCCAAACCCACACAAACATCATGTTGAAAAAGGAAATAGAAGGAGAATGTAATACTATATGCCCTTTAAAACACCTCAGCCAAACTTTGATCTTAATTGTTAAAGATTGGCTACAATAATTTGACTTTTATTTGAGTACACAAACACCTTATTTAATCAAAACAGCCAATAACACTCTCTTGCGATTGCTTGGAGGCTTGTTTGCATATTGCAGACATCCTGCGACATCAGTAGTGTGCATAGTTTAATATTGCACTATATTAGCCCTAGTAAGAGTTTTGTTTTTGTTCCTTGAAGAATCTTTCAGTGGATGGGTCTTTATAGAGCTTTTTTTCTTTATAAAGTTTTTAAATGAACTTCCACACAATGTAGAGGTTCTTTACCAATTCAAAGGTTTTTCCAGGAAACTTTATTTTTAAGAATGCAACAGAGCATGCTGAACACTGTAGACATGTACTTCTATGTGTTTGACCAAATGTGAAGAAGTATTCCTTTATTATCCAATACTACAAATATGATATATGTGATATTACACATTTCTATCACATGTAGACTGTCTTTCTACTTTTAGGAAATGTTTAAATAGTGGAAACGGGAAAATCTAACTGCCAGTTTTGGAACATTCAGTGGTGCATTATAACAAACATAGTGTGTGTGTAAGGCTTGTCAGGGCAAGTACAGGTATGGATGACCCCCACTGCATTCACACACTGCCATTCATTTCTCCAATACAGACAGACTTTCAACAGGTCTTAAAAGAACTAGAGAAGCTTACAGGTGTTTTGAGGCACCATTTGCACATACTTTGAGTGTCTGTCTGTCAGGTCATACATGATGTTTTCCACATTCTTAGTCCACAAGCAGTGGTAGTCCAGACACTGACAAGTGACCTGATTTAAAGGGTTGGATTGTTCTGCAGACATCTCTAACAAAACCATGATGAACCCTTAAAGCTCTGCATTCATAACTGTGTAAATAGCATATTATTTTATAGTTATTTAATACATTTATAGTAGTTACTGAATAGTCAGATTAATAATAAACCAAATAATAGAGTATGGTTAGATTAAAAAAAAAAAAATTGTATCCAAAGGTTTTTCCACTGTTACTTTGTAATAGGTGGTGAGACAGGTGAAGCGCTTAAACCCCAGGCAGCAGTCTGAATGAGTTTAACCCAGTCATGTAGCAGTCATGTGCTGACAGTTCTGGGACAATAATCCCAGTCAGCTGAGTAGAGAGTGCTTCAGATCAGTGTTGTATTTTTGACCATAACAACTCCTAATGCCCATTTCATTAAACGCAGTGGGAGTTCAGATTCCATACCGAACTGCCATTTTACTCCATCTAGAATTCTTGACTCATCATTGAACATTTTAAGTGTATGGGAATTGACTCTTATTTAGCAGCAGAGAGAATGACCTTCGCTCAACAAGGCAGGCAGGGTTTCTTGCACTGTTCTTTGAACTGTCAGTCACCTGTACACTGTTCACTCAAGCTGAGATCCAAGGTCATACAGCAGCTGTCAGTCAAGCAGAACTAGGTCAGGAAGTGAATTTGTTCTGTGGAGGAGCTAGCCATATGTCTAGGCATAAATTGGTCCATACATGACCCTAAGAAACAACAAGAATATACTGAAAATATGACCATAAAAGGGGCTTTACAGATAAGAGTAGATGATAAAAAAAGATACTATGATCTTGCTTGGCATTAAACGTAATACAGAATGAATTTTAACGACTGAAGATGTGAAGCAGGGCATGGGTGGCGTTGTCTACTTTATGGGAAAAGAGGCATGTTTTGAAACTTGCCATACAGATTAGTTTTAGAGGATTTTGTGTTCTTGAAATTACACTGTTTAATAGGCCCACACACTTTCACTGAAGCATGATTGTAATAACTGGCCAAATAAGAAACAGCCCCTCTGTGTATAAACTCAGATGACAAATCCTATCCCAGCACAGCTATGCTTTTAAATGCACGATACAGAATGAAAGCTTACTATTCCTTACTGGAGTGATAAGACTAAAATTAGTTATTCATTTGTCCTGTTGTCTTTGGAAACCCACACACTATGTGTTATTACCTATAGCTGACTGATGCCTAGACAAGCCTATAAACTAAACTTCACAGCCCATATTAATGAAGTGCCTCTAATCTCCTTTTACAATTCAATCTGGTCGATTCAAGTGTCTTGAGTTTCAGAATAAAATCCAAATAAGGACAAGTCACTTAAAAATGTCAGTGTAAATACACCCTAGATGTATTTAAAACGGATGTAAATTCGACCACTTAAACCCTTTGTCCCTGTAAGACACATTTGACAACCATAACCCATGTACACATGCAATTGGCTAAAATCTTAAATGTCAAGATTTCTCTAGATGTTTACAGTAGATAGCTTCTAGCATTATCTCAGAGTCTTCAGTACTTCACACTGAATCCATGCTGTGAAGGAGCTGTATTCCTATGTTTGCCCAAAAGAGCTGCGGCACCCAAACCACAGCAGCTGATTAATCACAGTTTACATGAAATGGCAAATGTGGTGCCCTGTGACCTCTTGCTGTGCAGAGAAGCAATGCCAACAGTAAACAACTGCATCATGGCCCCACTGGCAACACCACATCAGAGCAGAAGAGACAAACAGGAAGGAGTAAACAGAAAAGAGCCCAGCAGACTCAAACAGTCACGCAAATACACACATACACACACACTTGCGCGTGCAGACACACACACACACACACACACACACACACACACACACACATACACACACACACACACACACACACACACACACACACACAGCTAGGCACGCCATACAGGAAGAGGATGCTACTACTTAATCCTGATACTAAGTCTCTTGAGACGTAATCAGTGTCGTTAAAACTGCATTGAATGAAAAAGGCCCAGATCCCTGTTAAAGCAGGAACAAACATGTACACATGAGAAGGCTTCACAGCGTTGTTCCTAATTTGTCGGTCTGCTTGCATCCATGTGGCTTTCAGCTCCTAGCAAGTAGATTAGGGTTAATGGTAAAGTAAGGATTTAACCAATTCACCAAGTGAAGCAGCCGGCAGCCAGAAACACAGCGCACGGGGAGCAGTGTGTGGGGATGGTACCTTCCTCAAGGATACCTCGGGGTTGCCACTAGCAGTCCTGGGATTTGAGCCCACAACCTTCTGATGGCAGGTGCAACTCCCTAACCACCTGGCAGCCAACTGTGGTTGATGGCCTTCTTTCTAGCATTAGGTGTGTAGGTTTGCTTTGATTAGGATGCTATTGATTAGGATGTTATTAAGTTGGAACAAAACCATGGAAATGGGTGTAGCCCAGTGGCCCACATTTTAAAAGTGTAGTCTGCTTTTGGTGGAGCTTTAACAGTCAGTTCATGTTTACTTGTATCACTTTAAATTACAAGAGCTGTACAGGTAGAGAAGATTGGCCCAATTTAGTGATTGCACCCACAACTTATTAATTTCAAAATTGTTTTAAAAAAAGAAACATGTTCCTCCACTGCTTGATATGCCAGTATTCCTGGGGGCTACTGGTTCATTTCTGTTATACTAAGTCACTCCTCATATAAACTGTTTGTCTTAAGATTAGTAGATGGCTGGTCATCCAACATTTCTTCCAAAATCGTGGCCATCAGTAACCATCTCTACTCTTCTGGGAGGGTGTTACAATACAATCTTAGCAGTATCCATGTACTCCCTCAAAACAGATTTGGGACAAACATTTATACATAAAATTATGTATTTTTTTATGTATAAATATGTAACATGTACAAACCATAGAGGAAGTATTACAGTGGAAATAAAGAACATAAAACATGATATATTAAAAAATATACATTTCAATACTAGACATAGCTTTCACACTGTTCCGCAGCCTACTGCTGGGGGCCTTTATACCCCCTGCCCAGTCCTTGGCATAAAACATGGTGCTGCTGCTCCAGAGCAACACTGAAACTGTCTGCGCAAATTAAAACCCAGCACCTTAAATTAGGTGAATCCAGTGATTGGAAGAGGTGTCTGGATACTTTTGGACCTACAGTGTAACTCTCAACATCCTCCAGGAGAAACACTGAATGGCCAATAGAAGAAAAACCATATTGGTGAGAGCACAAAATAAGCTTTATGTAAGAAATCAGAGAGTGAGTGGTACTAAACATTAATTAGTTAGCGTACATGTACAGTAGATACAGAAAAAAGTAGCGAGGGTCTCAGAAAATGTGTTTCAGTATGAAAATGTAATGTGGTACACACTCCAGCTAAGCAAAGCATGTGTGGGTTTAAGTTATAAAGGCTTGAATACTGTGCCATTATGATCCGTGCCAAACATTTGCTTTCATTTTCACAGTTGCTTTAGAGGCAAACCCACTTGCCTTATAAACAGGCCTTTTTTAAACATTAAGTGCAGACTGTGGGGCCATTATCTTGAAATCACAGACAGGCAACCTTGCCTCATCCCGCTGTAAAACTTTGCAATACAGCAAAGCAGAATAACTTGCGAGCACTCCGAGACGTTGAGAGGAACATGTTTGCTTTCAGAGATGCTCTGTCCTGAAGTTTCAGCAGCAGAATGTAGGTTAGTTTATACTTGGCTAGACTCTGCAGAGAACTGGCAGAGTTATTAGGTGGTGTTGGACTGCAGTCAGGCCTGAAAAAAGACAAGAGGAGAGAAAAAGTGGGAGACATAAAGAGAGAGAAAGATGTAGTGACTTACAGAGGAGAATTCTTTCCACTAAACAGTACCTCTTCTCCAACTGGAAACTCATCTGCAAGTCTGGAGCAGGGCCTTTGTACAGTCAGCCCACATCCCTCGGCTCATGCACAAAGAAAAAAGAAACCCAAGTGAAAAGCCCCATGGCTTTCTTAGTAAGAAAAGCCTCTTTTTTGGCGCCTTGCATTTGTATGAATTCCTAAATACTTCATCTTTTGTGTTAGTACTGTCCTCTCAGGCATTTATAAGTTTGGACAGCGGAATGCAATTATTTTATTTGCAAATGATGGAAACATCCAGACAGCCATATCATATATTCTCATTTGTTTCAAGATGTTTCAAAAGGCTGGAACAGGGGTAGATTTACCACTGTGTTCCATCACCACCTGTTTTAACAGCACTGTAAACATTTGGAAACTGAGAAGACCAGTTGCTGGAGTTTTTGAAATTTATTTTTCAACATTACTGATGCCTTTCCAGAGCTACACATGCCTAGTGCACTAATGCACTCCCATATCATCACAGATGCTGGTTTTTCAACTGTGTGTTGATAACAAGCAAGGCCATCTTCTCTTTAGACCAGAGGAAAAGGCATGCATGATTTTTCATTAAGAATTTAAAATTTCATTCATCAGACCACAGGGCAGTTTGCCACTTCACTTCAGTTTATCATAAATTAGCTCAGGGCCAGAGAAGGCAGCAACATTTTTGGATCATGTTTATATTTAGTTTCTTCTTTGCATGACCGAGTTTTATCTTGCATTTGTGGATGCAGCGAGGGTCTATGGCTTTGGGAAGAGTTCCTGAGCCCATGCAATGATTTACACTATAGAATTATATCCGTTTTATACAGTGCTGTTGGTGGGCCCAGAGATCATGAACAGCCCTTTTTGGTTTTTGACATTGTATATTGTATGCAAAAATGTATCCAGATTCTCTGAATATTTGAATGTTATTATGTACCATAAATGATGTAACCCCCAAATTATTTGCAGTTTTAAGCGTGTTATTTTTGTTTCACAATTTGCCCACACAATCTTTCACTGAGAGATCTCTCAACCTTTGAGAAACTCTCTGAGATGCTCTTTCGGTCATGTTACTGATCTGTTGCCAATTAACCTAATTAGTAGGACCACCAGGTACTTTTTAGCATTACACATTTTTTAACACTCTTATGTTGCCTCTGTCCCAATTATTTGAAACATGTTGCTGGCATCAAATTTATAGTATATAAAGGCATATATAACATTTTACACATTTTTGGAGGGATTGTAGTGATGCTGAACTTTTACTCGAGTCAAGGGTCCCCACTTTACCTCTCCAGAAAAAGAATACTCTAGCTCAGTCAGCCAAGAGCGATGCATTCATGGCTTCTTTACAAATCGGATAGAGTCTGTTTCACATGAGTGCAGAAGTCTGGCAAAGCTACAGTGTGGCCTCCACCCAAGCTGAACAGGGGAAGGGGCCTCTCACATGACTTTCAGAATGACTGCTCAGAATTCTGTGCTACACAAGTATCCATGGAGCATGAAGTGCTCTCCATTCAGAATACAGTGATCTCTCCATAATCTGAACACATAAAAACATTAAGAGATTATCTAAGAGAAATCATGTTTACAGCCCTAAGGGACATCTGCTATTGCTATGTTAAAAGTAATAAATGTAATGCATTCAGAGGCACTGGCACATCTCCGAATTTTCAGCCAATCATAATGCAAGGATAGAATTGTGGTACGCTTTGATAGTGTTCTGAGAAATCTTATGAAGCATACCCAGTGAAGCTTAGAAGTTCAAGTCAACGTTCTACAAACATCGCATGCCACAGTGTACAGCAGTATTTCCCAGCACCAGTTCTGGAGCCATAACTGCACTGCATTGGAATTTTCCATGAATTTGTATAGTTGGGCATTTATTTATTTATTCTGCATTTATTTATCTCAAACTTCTCTGTATCTCTGTATCAACTTGCTGCCAGGACTATGAGTATCCCAGCCAGTCCCTGTCCACGCAACACCAGAAGAATGACCGGTGTCCACCCCCGCCACAGATGCTGCCTGAGCGGGCTTGTGAGGTGCCAGGCTGTCGTTCAGACTCGGAGTGTGAGAGACACAAACGATGTTGCTACAATGGCTGCATCTATGCCTGCCTGGAGTCAGTTCAGCCTCCGCCTGGTGGGAATACACTCTTTGTCACGTACTTCATACACACAGATACAGAGTGTGATTTTATCCCTCCACAATAGGGGGTACTGTCTTTTTTAACAACTTAAAATGTTAAGAACAGTCCCCCAAACTGCTGTTTTTGTCTCTTTGGGTGGGTTTGGGTCTTGATGGCCCCATTATATATTTTGTCTAATAGTTTATGTTAAATTAAGTGGTATTTCAAAAGCCTATTGTTTTTTAATATATATTGATGTGTAGAGTGAAGGGGGAAAATCCTTGCATAAATGTATTTCTTAACATACTGAATAGCACTTCAACGAAAGTATTATTAAAATATCATATCCGCTAAGTTGTAGTATTTGGAAACTATGCTTTATAGAAATACACTTTATTGTACTGTAAACAACATGCACACATCAGTGTCTGAGCACTGACACTTAAGAAGTTGTTGTAAAATAATATTTAGTGTGAATTAAGGTATGCATCAGTTGTCCACATTATTTTAATTAAAGCGTATGTATCACAATGAGAAGTCTTACTGGCCAAATCTATAGTTCTTTAGAACAAAAAAAAGTTTTTTTAAGTGCATGTGCCTGGTTCAATTACTTTTTCTGATCAGAAGATTTAGTCAAAAAGGGTTCTGTTGGTACTGCAGGTTATTCAAAAAGATAAATGTAGCGTCTTTAATTTCCTAGGGACATCTGAATACTGGGGTGTTTCCCAAACAAAGATTTTTTAGTAAAGTAGTATTTAGTTGTATGAAATTAAATCAAATGTGAAAAACTGGCTGTGCACAAATTTGTGTACCCTTGTAATTTTGCTGATTTGAAAGATTACTTTCAACACCAAATTGGTTGGATTAGCTTGTTAAGCCTTGATCTTCATAGACAGTGTCCAATCTTGAGAAAAGTTATTTAAGGTGGCCAGTTGCAAGTTGTGCTTCTTTTTGATGCTCCTCTGAAGAGTGACAGCATGGGATGTCCAAAGCAACTCTCAAAAGATCTGAAAACAAAGATTGTTCAGTATCATGGTTCCTGAAGGGCCGGTGTCCTGCACAGTTTGATGGTTTTCCTACTTAAACACATTCACCAAACCAAGCAATTACCTGGCAAGCTGAAGCAGGTGTTTCTGAGCAGGGAAATCACCAAAATGTGCTGGACACCGGCCCTCCAGGACCGGAGCTTGAGACCCCTAGTTTAGAGGAAGGCTGCAGAAAGCTCACAGGTAAAAACTGTCCATTTCAACTCTAAGGAATGTTACCAGGAAATGGAAGGCCACAGGCAGAGTTGCTGTTAAACCCAGGTCTGGCAGGCCAAGAAAAACACAGGAGCGGCATATGCAGAGGATTGTGAGAATGTTACAGACAACCCACAAATCACTTCCAAAGACCTCCAAGAACTTCTTGCTGCAGATGGTGTATCTGTACATCGTTCCATAATTGAAAGAACAAAGAACATCTGTATGGCAGTGTGATGAGAAAGAAGCCCTTTCTGCTCTCATGCCACAAATACAGTTGTTTGTTGTATTCAAAAGCTCATTTAGACAAAACCAGATTTATTTTGGAACAAAGTGCTTTGGACTGATGAGACAAAAATGTAATTATTTGGTCATAACTAAAAGCGTTTTGCACATCAAGAGGCTGTTAAATTTGCAAAGGACACTCAACTAAGTATTGGTGTAATATCTCTGTTTGGGTACCCAGATTTATGCACCTGTCTAATTTTGATGCATATTGCATATTTTCTGTTCATAAACTCAAGGTCACTAATGAAATACTACTGTTTCCAAAAGGCATGACATATTAAAAGAAAGTTTCTACTTTGAAAGCTCAGCCAATGATAAATAAAAATCTAAAAAGTTAAGAGGGGTTTGCAAACTTTTTCGTGTAACTGTATGACTGACATGCAAAGAGATTGGGCTGTGCTCCTGTACAAGGAACTGTCTAGAAACACACCTATACAATATTGTTCTTCATTGTACTACATAGTATATGACTCTAATGTGTTGGTTTCTCTGTTTTGATCAGTACTGGACTGGTTGGTGCAACCAAAGCCCCGGTGGTTGGGTGGGAATGGCTGGCTCTTAGATGGACCAGAAGAGGTTCTACAGGGTGAGTATAAATGTCCATTTGTAAGTTTATACTCTAATTCCAGTATTGTTAAGTCAAGTCAGGTTTATTTATATAGCACATTATCATACTCAAAAGCTCATTTAATGTGCTTTACGAGAATATAATAAAATAAAATAAAATAAAATAATGGAAGAAATAAAATAGATAAAAGAATACATAGACAATTGTAAGTGCAATAGATGTGCAGATATTTAAGTGAAGCCACAGGAGAATAATAAGAATTTAGCAGCTTTTTAAAGCTACATTTGATGCAGATCCGATGCTGATGGACAGTTTATTGTAGCATAGTGACTAAACGCTAACTCTTTAAAGGGAGACTTTAACTGCGTTATCTTTTTAAACACAGTATGTGTTGAGTCCATGTGTTAATTGTCCTATTTTTTCATGGTGTAGCTGATTGTTCTTTTTTGAAGTTTTTTGTTACCAAGAGAACCAAGAAAGCTTTATCTACTTTCTCTTAAGGGCAGTTTCTAGTTCAGTGCATTCACATCAAGCCCTTTAATTACTTCCAGTCTCATTGCTTTTCTTCCCATTGCCCATCCATGTGGATAAGATATATGTCAAGCATTTAATTGCCGGCAACTTTGGTATAGATAGGTTTGTGAAAAATGTCTTTGGTTAATTAGGAAGAATCTAAACCTTAACTAAAGTTATTTAACTCAAACCCCTTTTCAAACCCTTATCTGTTTTTAACAAAATTGCATGTGCCAAAATTACTGGCATCCCTGCATTTAGTTCCTTGTTTAAACCTTGTCTGCAGCAAATAGTCTTCTTCTGTAATGCTTGAGATCAATAAAAGAGCACTATATGGAATCACGTCTCACCTGTCAGGTGTTCTAGGTCCTCTGTTTTGAACTCTCCTCTTCAGATCACCCCACTTGCATGTTATCAAAACAAATGCCAGACAGGAGTGTCAGAGCTCTTTGCCTTGCTAGGATGTTTAAGACCTTGCTTGGCTCTGCAGCTTTTTTCCATTCAAGTGTAGTTTAATGATATTGCTGAGAACTTTAGGAAGCTCCCTCACCTAATAAAACCAATATTGCCAACATCAATGCTTTTTATTAATTTAGCATTTGTTTATGCTTATTCTTCAGCTTTCATATTTATAAGTAAAAGGCAAAAGAAACATGCACTGAAAGCTTATGAAATGACAGAAACCGATATGTGTGGATACTTGCTTTCTTATTGCATTTCCCATATTTGTACTTTCTCTACTACATATGGTGTTTGTAGCTGAGGCGTGCAGCACTACAGAGGATGGGGATGAGCCCCTACACTGTCCCACTGGCTACGAATGTCATATCATCAACCCAGGAAACCCCTCCGCTGGGATCCCCAACCGTGGCCAGTGTATCAAACAGCGCGGAAACTCAGGTCAGTTCTTTAATGTCCATCCTCGGGTCTACAACATCAGTTCTTACATACAACTAGGCAATCAAATAAATCATATCAGTAAGCCACACACACACACACACACACACACACACACACACACACACACACACACACACACACACACACACACACAC
>JBBJLR010144318.1:0-15966 GCA_037577145.1 Brachypetersius gabonensis
CGAAATTATATTCATAAAAACATTAAATTCATACAATCCCAATGTCTGAGAAACGTAAAAGTGTGTGTGTGTGTGTACAAGAGTATAAAAACCTACAAACACTGTTTATTTTTTGCAAATAAAAGTGTGTAATTAATCACTTCATTGTGTTTGCGCGTCTATGGGGGTAGGAGTTGGGGTTGGGGGTGTCCTGGCTTGTCTTGGACACAGGCAAGGGGGGCTTCAAGGAAAAAAGGTTGGGAACCACTGGTCTAGTGGTTAGAGGTTGCCCCTCTTATCAGAAGGCTTTGGGTTCAAATTCTAGGGCTGCCAGTGGCACCACTGAGGTACCCTTAAATACAGAGAAAAATGTGCGTTTTTCACGCTATGTGCTGTGGTGTGTTCAGGAATTACAAACGGAGACTTTACAAACTTTACACTTTACAGAAGCCGTTCATAAGTAAGACTAAACTGATGTACGTCGCTCTGGATAAGAGCGTCAGCCAAATGCGGTAAATGTAAATGTAATAAACAAGGGAGTCTGTGAGTACAAGAACGAACACGAATATCCTGAATGGTTTGAGATGGATGTATGAACACATTTGTGAGACTCATTGCAATGGATGTGTGATGGGGTGCTACAATTTTAATTAAATAAAGAAAGGAAAAATTAGCATCCTAAACTTAATGTGTACAGTGTATACATTCCAAAGGTTTCTGATGGCCTGTCATTTAATGCCTTTACAGAAACTACAGCCATCATCAAAACTATCAGTATGCCTCCTGCAGGAGTGCAGTGGGAGGGGAACAGAGATGGACTTATGCTACGTATATATGCCTAAACTAGCTGAATATGCTATATGTCAATGTGATGCTTGTCGAATTATAAATACTTATTTATTTATGCAGCTTAGACTCAAAAGACTGGTATATTCTGAATTCTAACTATGTTTACATATTACAAGAAAATTATATGGTCCTTTCAGTTGCATATAAATTCCAAAGAGTTGTGGATTTTTTGATGGATTTTGCCAGACCAGACCAATTTGAGCCCAACTGTTTGGAGTAGGATATAATTAACAGCTCTGTTTGATTTTTGACACTTGTGTCTCTTCTACAGTCTTGTTGATCAAGCAATCTTACTGAACCATTAGTTTACAGTAAATGAATTGTACATAACACTAACGCAAAACATCATTCAATGCCAGCATGTGGCAAACTAATAAAATGTGTTTTTTTTTAAAGTGCCCAAATTAGGCCGATCAACTAGAAATGTGCTTTTAATAAGAGTCTATTTTTTTGCAAATCATGAATACTAATATCAACAAGAATCTTTAGCAACTTTGAACAAAAAAATAATGCCCAAAACTATCTGAGACACACCTGGATGGCTTTGGCATTAACGTCTCCCTTCTTGAAGAGCCGCTCCACAACCCTCATGTCCTCTTGGGTTTCTACAGCAGCCAGAGCAGCCAACATGATGGGAGTGTATCCTGCCTTATTCTGCTGATCTATGTTACAAACACCTGCACATACAGTCACACACAAACACACACACATCCAGCTCACATCAAAAACAAGGCCATATATATGTGCGTGTTTTTCCAAATGAAATACACACACACACACACACACACACACTACATGGTAAAAAGTATTGGGACTGACCAATACACTAACAGGCACAGAAGTCAAACACATAGACTTTAATATGGAGCTGGACCCCCGTTGCAGCTAGAACAGCTTTCACTCTTCCTGTGATCGTTCATTGTGGAGCGCTTTTATGAGGTCAGACACTGATGTTGGCGGAGAAAGTCTGGCTCGCAATCTCCGTTCCAGTTCCTCCCAAAGTCGGGGCTCTGTGTGGGCCAGTCAAGTTCTTCCACACTAAATTCACCCAGCCATGTCTTTATGGAGCTTGCTTTGTGCACTTGAGGCCCAGTCATGCTGAAATAGCAAAGTTTCTTCCCGAACAAGGAAATATCCACAACGCTGGAAGCATGGTGTTGTCAAAAATTAACCATGAAAGTGTGTTCCAATACTTTTGACCATGTAGTGCATATTTGTGGTTAATCAGACAGGTTAGAACTAATCGAACATCTAAAGGCCTGACCAGTGGGGATATTTTATTAGGCCTTGTCTGAAAACACCTCACAGTCTAATAGGCACCGGAAGTGTGTACCTGCATCCAGCAGCTTCTGGACCACCCTGAAGTTGGAATGGGACACACTGTAGTGGAGCGCCGTGTTGCCGTTCTGATCGGCCATGTTGGTCACGTGAGTCAGCACAGCAGGTGAAACGTGACGACATGCGTGCAGGAAATCCTCCACTGTAGCTGGACAAGCGTTCTTCTGACTGGACACACGGAACCATTCTTGCTGCATCATGTGTAAGCAGGAGCGCTTCAAAACATATATATTACACAAAAACAGAAAAAGAAAATAGACGTGTTGGTACACTGTGGGAAGCACGCCACACCTACATTCGGAAATACAACACACAAAAACAAAACGTGTCACACCCTTGCCTGAAGACCTTTTGCCCGAAGGCCAAAAAAGACGCACTACAATTTGCAGCTCCACAAAATTCCAGAGTGCAGAACAGCCTCAGCTAAAACAGGGCATGCCAGTTGGTAATTGCAGGATAAAGCTGACAGCAAGTAAATGTAGAACCCAATGTGCAGTAATTGTTTCGCTTAAAGTGCCAGATGGCAAAGGGCACTTTCCCCATTCTTAGCCATCCAGAATCGTTCGCCACAAACACACCCCTCCATCAATGCGCTCTCCTATTCTTTCTTTTTACAGTGATTTGATTTTCCACACTCCAAGCACAATTGTAAACTATCTGTTCCTCCTGCCTAAAATGTATAATGAATATCTGAGTCAACAATCTAAACTAATAAATGTGGGAATCTGGTGCATTTCCCACATTGAAATAACAATCTAGATGTAAGGTAAGAGCCAGTACTCTGACTTTTCTTCTAGCTTGCCTTTTTGTTTTATACCTGAGGTTTTAGGAGTAACAAACAATACAAGCCGTATTTTCTGTAATGCTGTAATGCTCCAAGCAACAGTAATTTCAGTTAAAGGTTGCAAATAAATCAGCCTAATTATTTAAACACCTTAGCCTTTATTCTTACACAGAGGAAGGGTTTGGAAAGTTACAGTCTTCAAAATAGGGCACATATTTGAATTACATTTGAATTGGTTTAGAAACTGATGAGGAATAGTCAGTAAAGGTTAAAGGGATGGTCACTGCAAGGCAGTATTGGGGAAAATGTCACTCGCTTGTGAAAACAACCACTACTTTGACATGAATATTTTTGCCATAATGTCAAAAATGTCCAGAGCCCATTCGGTTTCATATATTTGGCAAACTAACCCACAGTGAAAGGCTGACAGTTGTGGACCAGATTGCTTGATATCAATCATTACTTTGGTTGACTGGCTATGCACTCCTTTATTGAGGAGAAAGCATTTTCTTCAGGAAAGGCTATTAATTTAAAGCGATTTCATAGACGCTAACATATAGTATCCCAGGTGTTGGCTAGGGAGTTGCTGCTTGTTTACTAGGGTGTGGTTGTGGCTTCGTGGGTACTAGGGTATGGCAAGGTGGTTGCAGTGGTAATCTGGGTGGTTGCTGTGGTGTCCCAGGTGGCTGCTAGGGTTCAGTCCATTACTATTGTATCTCTGGTGGTTGCTAGGGTATTTAGCATGCTAAGTACTAATGCTGCCCTCCTTGCGCCAGACTTGAGTTTGATTCCCTGTCGGGGTAATTTAAAAAAATTGCTGAATCTAAATGTATAAAGAAGTAAATTACAATTCCACAGGTAAGACCAGCAAATAGAATGTGATGATGCTCAGAATGATTGTTAAGCCATTAACACTCCACTACATTTGCCATCTGTCACGTGAGTATTGTACAATGCACCAGAAATAAATAAAAAAAATCTGCCAAATGTGTCATTGTAAATGCACTGCTATCGTATCCCAGGTTGTTAGGGTGTTATAACCTATTCTCCATGGTATGCATGTGTGGTAAGGTTTATATTGTATCATTTTTTGGCTGCTTTCATTCTCCGGTCATCTCAGTTGTCCCCAGCTCAGTAGTTATTTGTGGAAATGTGTACATCATTTCTGGCCATAAACATTTTTTATCACTGATAAAATATTATAATTATTTAAAAGTCTGTAACTGTCACCATTTTTCAAACAATGTATGATCCCTAGAGCAAACACCAACTGCTTCAACAGTGGCTGGGTGCTCTCTGTAGGCTACAGATGTTCTCATTTGTAATGCATGAGTAACTGCATGCAGTGCATGGGGTAAAGCGCTTTCACTTGCACATGCCAACAGTGAGAATGGCTTTGTTCTAGGTCCAGGAATAAACCTTGGATATAATTAGTGGAAACACAGAAAACTGTTGGCCTTGGGGATAGTCTTAAGTTAATGCAATGTCCGAAGTTTAATTTTGTTACAATGATGTAGGCTTGAAAACAATTGATCAAAAAAGCTCAAATATGTGTTAATTCATTCTCCTGTTAAGGTTTCACATGAGTGCTATTCTTTAAAAGACAACATTCTTGTTTTCCAGCAATCTTCCCTTAAAATCATACAGCCAGGGAAAAAAAATAAGACCACAGCTATTCATTCTTAAAGCAGCATCTCTATGAGTGTGACAATCATTCCATGCCAGTGTCTGTTAAATTCCTACACAAACACCTCATTCTGCTTTATGAGGTACTGATTAGTGATCACCTGAATCACATTTAGATTTTTTTAATGTGGAAAAATCAACACTCAACACTCTTCTCTCACAATGTGACCAGTTGGATGGCAAAAACACTACCAGAAGTACGTCAACGGTAATTATTCCCATTTTGTTTGAGTGAACAAGAGAGTTCACACCGAACTCCTCCAATCATGTCTTTTTAGAGCTCGCTTTGTGCACTGGGACACAGTCATGCTGGAATACAAAGGTTCTTCCCCAAACTGTGTCCACAAAGTTGGAAGTATGGTGTTGACTGAAATGTCTCAGTATGCTGAAGCATTAAGAATAAGTCCTGAAAAGTAAGAAGCCTAGCCCAAATCCTGAAAAAAAGGTAACCCAATACCATTGTCCATTTAGAGAATGCAAATATAATTAAACTAATACTAAAACATTTTAAATATGACTGAGATTTCAGGCTCCTGAGTGATGTAACTGTCTAAAATCATCATCAGGAGATTTCAAATTCAGAGGTGATGCAGCCACATGTGTCCAGGAATTTAATACAGCAACTGGCTTCGCTCTCTGGATAAGTATGATGGCCCTCCCTCTCACCCCCTCACTCAGCACAGGTGTCTGTTAGCATTCTCCTCCAAGCTCCTCCAATGACAACGGCAGCTGACATGCTTTATTTGACAAAAAGTACTTAAACTGCACTACAGTATTACATTTAAAGCTTGTCCTCCGCAGACTCTTTTCACTTAGAAAATTAAGAGAATTTCATCAGGTGTGTCCAAACGCTCTTATATAAATGTTGTTTTTAAAAAAATCGCGTTTTTAATATTTTTTTAATATGCATTTTATATTTGTTATGCTTTCAGGTTCTGCTTTCAACGTGCTTTTCTCTAGCAATCCGGTTCCAGAAGTAAGCCGAGCTGAAAGAAAGCATCTGCAGAATAACTGTGGAATTGATTGCCAGACAATGCCGATGCAGATGAGAAAATGCACGTGGGAAAGTCAAACGGAAGAGAAACAGTAATTAAAAGCTGGCTTAAGTGCTGCTCTGCACTCACAGATCGAGCACATACAGATAAATAGCATCTCAGACAGACTGCCTTGATGTCTTCTTCCCATGGTTCACATTCCACAGGCTGTAAGTATTATATAATAAGCCATTTCCTCTGAGATGGCATGTCAAGCACGGATTTAAAAAAAAACCACAAGCAAAATGCTTTTAAGAAGAAACAGTTTAATTAATAAATATAAATACTTGTCTTTTCAGGTTAGATGGACTCACCAGTTCTCTGTTGGATAACGTCTTGCTGTCATTTAGGTGAGTTTTCAGACTGTGGCAGACAGAGAGCATTTTTTCACTCATCTCATACCTAGGCAAAGTGGCACAAAGTGGCACAGCTATTACCATCCTGCAATATTATAGCAGAACACAGATTCCAGACAGAAAGTCATATTCAAGTGGTTTGGGGGAAAAAGGGGCTTGGGGTAGTCAAAATGACACACTGATGAAGGGCTGCACGATACAAACAAAGTATGCAATTAAATTGATGTATTAATAAGAGCTCTTGCATTTGTAGTCGAGTGATCATTTTGATAACTCAGTTTCTAAAAAATAAGATTTTAACAAAAGGAAAATTGACTAAACCATGCATAGGCTTCCAAAAAGTTCAAAATTATATATATATATATAAAATCAGCATCTCTGATTACGACAACCAATCCATGCCAGTGTCTATTAAATTCCTACACAAGCACCTCATTCTGCTTTATGAGGTACTGATGAAGGCAAAGCTGTTCAGTTTAAAACCAGAGAAACTGAATATTTTTGCAGTAGTCTCTTATTTGTTTTCCCGGAGCTGTATATAAATATGTATTTACATTGGTCCGGCAGACATGTTCTCCCTTAAATGACTTAGTTAGATTACCTGAAAACAGCCCAGGAAATGCTCACAGCTCATAGTAAAAACACCTTCAATTTGAAATGAAGGCTTCTTTCATATATTACAGCCTTCTGTGATATCAGTTTTGCAGACAAATACGACACTAATGATTAGTAGCTGATAAAATTGTGCAGGAAAAGTTTAAAATATGTGGAAAAGAGCACAGAAAAGGTTATTACGTATTGTGCTAACCTCTCTCTTCTCTCCATCTTAGAAGCCTTCGTGCTGGCCCTTAAACTAGTGTCCAACCGCACCTCTCCCTGCCTCCTCACCTCCTCGTCCTCGGAGTCAGCAGCCTCAGAGAAGGAGTCCTCACTTACGGACATCTGCTCAAACCTACAGCCAACACATATAGAGCTAAACCAAAGTAACTTTGAGGAAGATTAAAATCAGAGACTCTCTGGGACCTAGCTCTTTTGGAACATTAAAAAAAAAACAAAAACAAAACAGCAGACTGGTGGAAGAACCCATTAGGAGAACTGAGAGTCATGAGAGATCAATGACTTCTGTAAACTGAAAGAATTTTCTTCACTATGTTTGTGTATGAGTTTGTTTTACTTATTTACTGCAAAAGTTTCTCGTATATAAAAATATCTCCTGCTTAATTCCCCATTATTATGATTATTATTATTATTATTATTATTATTATTATTATTATTTAGCAATACTAGCAGCTTACTACTGTTATATAGTCCCTGTGTTTGTAAGGTTTTCTTCTCAGAGGCGAACTAATTAAAGCGTTTATTAAGCTGTGGCCAGAAGATGGGGCTCAGTAGATGAACAGTATGACAGAAGTGTGTGGTGTGTGTGTGGTGGGGGTGAGGATTTTAATGGGTCGCGCAAAAGTTAATGAGTTGTGGTTAGAAAGCAAGGTTACCAATAAGAGAGGCCAAATGAAGAATTAAGCATTGGGAAGAACGAGCCAAAGTTCAGGGCTGACTCATCAAATATTAAACCCGCAACATATTCACCCAACAGGGATGGGTTTGAGCATTTTTCTGCTCTCTGCTCCCTGGCTGAGGTCTTTCCTCTTCATGATGGATCTAAGGGAGCCATCATCACCTGCAGATGACAAAACACGAGACAGAAAGACTTTTATAATTAGTAAGTAGACCATTTGAGTCATTACTCTCAGGCTCCCTATACATAAAAATGGACTAAGAGTACAAAGCAAGTTATTTTTTGTGTAAATTGTTCAAAAGCAAGTATGTCATGTTAATAGGTTGAAGTGGGAAATAAGAGGGGGAGCTATACAGCAACAACAGCAGAACCACCTGTTGAAAGCCTTTTTCACATAGTAAGAATGTGTGGAGTTCTTTGCCTTCCCTTACCATGCACACAACAACCACACACAGAATGCACAGCATTTACATTCTCCGTGTGCCACAGACCACAGGACCAAATATTCTAAGTGCAGGGCTTAACCAGCCAAAAAGCAAACCACAAAGAGCTATTTCCACCTCCTGTCTGCATTCCACCACTTAGAGTCGCCCCAGAATTTAGAGAGAGATTTCAAAGAAGTTCAGGCTACTGAGGTGATCAACTTTTTTCACATTTCTGTCGAACATATATTTAGAAATACACAACGATGATGGGTAGAAGGATGAAAAAAAAAAACATACTCACTATTGGACTGTTCCACTGGACATTTTGTTTTCCGCTCAGAGTAGTCATAAGCTTTTGAAGGAGGGCTATGCCACGGTACTGAGAATGGCAACAAAGACAATAAAAAGAGATTTAACCATTTTTAATTCCATGATCTGGCATATGCTACAAACAAACAGTAGCTACCTAAATGCTTCTAAAGACTTGAAAAATCTCACACATGCATAACAATACCTCCACGGTGCAAGTCCATATGTTCCTGGGGTTGAAGAGTGACCTCCTCTCTTGATTCAAATTGACCATCAGTTAACAGACACTGTTGCTCTTTAAGCAGCTTCTGCATCTGATCAATGTAATGATCCAGTCCAGGTTCGGACTGGGCACATAGACGTGGCTGCAGTGGGTTTGCGAAAATCCGCAAGCGCCCATCCGTGTCCCGGATTCTCCCGTCGCCGACCTCAATGCCTATGCTGCGAGTCCTGATAGGATCTGGTAAGCGGGAAGGACCGCAAGCAATGTTTCGTGTCCGTAGTCCCACCAAATAGTTCTCATTAATGTTAGCCAATCCAACACCAGTGTCACGAGTTGTCACTTTGGGAACACTAGCAGTGACTGCACCTGCCTTCACATATCCAGTAGTCCCTACAGCAACAGAGCGCACATTAACAGCAGCCCCCTGGTCACTCACTTTTCCGTCGCCGACAGCAAGTGTACGCGTGATTACGTGAGAAGTGTTGGTATGTTTTTCCCGAGTAAGCAAATTTTTTGTATTGGTGCTGGATTCAGACACATAGGCCTGTGAAGTACTGGTGCAGCGAGAGATGGTGGTAACTGTGGTATTAGTACACTGGGACCTCGTTTGTGGGGTCACTATGACACCAAGGCCAATGCCTCTGACTGGGTCAGTGACTGTTCCCTTGGAAACATGTGGTCTGACCACATTGATGTTCACATCTGCAGTGCAATCACCGCAGCCCACTGTTCGACTAGGCACCTTCTTCATACCCAGGGTTTCCATCAACTCCAAGGTAACCATGCCAGTATCACGAACACTCACAGCTGTTCCAACACATTGATGGCAAGTTGACGGAGACTCGTTTCCGACACATTGATCTCTCTTCTCCACCCTCATACGCACCTCCCACATGTCTATAGGAATATCTGGACCGCAGGTCACACCTCTTGTCTCTGGTCTGCACATCACTCCTACAGCAATAGGAGGCTGGACCGCCGTTCCACCAACAGCAGCATGTACAAGCTGAGTATGGTTTCCAACCCCAAGGGTTCGCGTCTGTGCTTTAGTCTGGACTCCAGTGCTTCGTATCTCTGGTTGTGCACTAGAACTCTTGTCAGCACGGTTGTGGCATCCTGCTTCCCGCAGTTCACTCTTCAGTCTGCACATTTCTGCCTTAAGCAAGGCCTCTTTCAGGTCTGTCTCCAGCACCTGCACCCTGTCACTCAAAACTTGTATAGTTTGTTGTTGCATCTCAAGCTCAAACTCCGTATCCGACACCAAACCAAGCATAGCTTCAGTAACACACACTGCTGTTGATAGTGTCTCAATTCTGGCTTGTACAGCGACATCCCTTGAGGAATTCTTTGGAAACTTGCAGTCAGTTTTATTGTCATTACCCACAGTTGCTGATTTTAGGATTGAAGTCTTTGAATTTGACATCTGTTGAGTTGCAAGACGAGCATCTTGGATCTTCTTCTCGAGAAGATGCATTTCAGTGCTGAGTTGTTTGAACTCCTCTAGACCAGACAGCGCACCATGTTCCCAACTTTCCACTTCCTCAGAGGACCCCCTCCTGCCATCTTCGTTCTTACCAGCTGTGGAACCGTGCCGCTGAAATTGACGTGTACTATCTGCGCTATGTGCCCGTTTCCTAAATAGCCTCTGTATATCTGGATCTAGGTTAGAGTCTTCACTTTGACTTTCCTGGTTTGTCACCAAAGCGATCAACTGCTTCTTCTCTTCCTGTAAGATGGAGATCTTTATTTGCAGCACTGGTATTATCTTTACTTGCTCTTCCAGGTCTTTCAGCCTTTCCAGAGCCACTACCATCTGGTCCCTGACCAGTTGCAGATGCAACGGACTGACATTAGTCACTGGAGTGGCCCTACCAGAGCTCAAGGGACTGATTCTGAGGGAGCCACTCCTTGTGGAAGAACATTGCTTTACCTGCTTGGGAATTGATTGCTTAGACCCTGCCTGAGTCTGTGTCCGGTTAAGGGCATTCCAGCTGGTATATGGGGACAGAGTACCACTTGTGCTCAGACCACTAAAGCTTGCAAGCCTACGCCTTGGGTATAGTTCTGGGGGGGCAGCCTGGAATGTTAGCTTCTCTTGCTCTAGACGTCTACAAGTCTCTACCAATGTTTTCTCCACTAGAGAGTTTGGTTTAGAAGCCATGTTTTGTTGCGTGACTGGGGGAGGCTTCCCATCTGAAGGTCTGGGACCAGTAGCTGAGGTTTGAGAACACTCAGGCATATCAGAAGCGGATTTGGGTGAAGAATACCAGGGCGGAAGAGGGGGTCTTCTTCTGTTGACGGAAGAAGAGACTGAAGAAGAAGTATTGGTGGAGGGATTCCGGGCTTCATCGCTGCTTACAGATGACAGTGATTCAGAGGAGGCCCACTGGGAGGGGTCAACCCTGCTCTTTGTTTCAGAGACTGGATTGGCCTTGGGCCGTCTGTTAAAACCCAGCCGCCGAATGATGTCACTCTGTTTAAGGTCACTCACGTATTTAACAAAGTCTTGCTCAACTTGGTAGCCGTTTGGTGTACTTAGGCAGAAGGGAGAACTGTGGCAGGTATTGGCACTGGTCTCAAGTGTGTCTGTACAATGAAGTAGATAAAAAGATTTCAAAAGTGTGTTTGAAAAGACAACTTTTTTTTCTCTTCTATTGAATCTTGAATGAACAAACGTAACAGGTTACTGTTAAATCAATAGTGTTTACCTTCATGTGGACTAAATCATTTAACATTTTCTAATGGCTTATGTGAGAATGGATAATGCCTGTCAGTATTTCAAAGCACGGGTATTTATGTAGTTTTAAATGTCATTTTCATTTCAGGTTTTAAAGAATGAAACAGACAAGATCAACCAATACCCAAGACAGGAAATGAATGAAGGGTCTGGAACATCAACGCAACAGAAGGCAGAACATGAAACATGTAAATACTAGGCCAAACAGACAGAAATAATCTCCCAAGAAATCCTGATGGATGCCGTGTTGTTTTATTATTGGTCTTTAGTTTGCGACAGCCTATACAGCATATACTGTACAGTTTTACAATTTGGATTTAACACTCAACTTTGCTAATGAACTGGATTCAATTAGACATTAGACCTTAATATATTATATAATATAATTTTTTTAAATGCTCACCTGTTAGTTATTGGTCCACATTTCTTCGATCGCAACTTAGTCCAGTGGCTCCTCTGCTGCCTCTCTGCTGCCTCTTTCCTATTTCTTCTACTTTTCTACTCTCACTTCTCCTCCCACCACTTCTCCCCACATTTTCTCCTCCTCTAGCACACTATTCCACACCTCTTTTCTTTTTCTCAACATCATCTCCTACTTCACAACTACAACAGACTAAAAACAAGGACACCTGAGGGCTGCCTTTAAAAAAGCAGAATGGCAAAGCAAAACTGATTTCTGCCACATTTACACTGCAGCCACCAGATGATGAAAGAGTGACAACTGGCCTTGTGTTCTGACACACTGGATACAATCATACATAGGATGCAGGCAGAAACGACCCAAAAATGATGTGTAAAAGTGAGTTTTGGTATTATATTGTTTATTAAATGTTATATATCTAAAAACAAAATCTTGTCCTGTTATATTGTACCTGTTTGCAGAAGTCTGGCAATAAAAACACGAAACAAAAAAGTGTGTTTTGAGCTGCAATGTTGATCTGAACAAATCCATTGTTTTTTAAAATTAAAGTGCAGTAGATTGCATACATACACAGTCTGTGTGTGTATGCATGTGTGTGTATGCATGTGTATATGTGTGTGTATGCATGCCATCTTATATATATATTTATATAAAAAGCATGAACATTTCGCCAACCTGTTCTTTTCATGTAAATGAAAGATTCATGAGTCATGGTGGCTCCAACCAGGCAAATCCACCTTCACGTCTTCTCATAAAGCTGGATGAACACTGAGTAAACAATATGAACACGAAGTTAATCTCAGAAAAGTCAATGGCGTGATCTAAATTACATCATTTTATCATGCTGCAGTGCTGCCACCTACTGGTTCTAAGCAGAACTGGCGATTATGTCAGCCGGCAGTGACTGCCCTACAAAGCCAAAATGCAGTTACTACATATTTGGACAAAATTGACTTTAGACTACAGATGGTGTTTAGTACGTCTCCTTTATCTTGTGAGAAAATATTCTGGTTCAAAGTTGACCCATTTCAGAGAAATGTTAAAATTGCAGTAACTACAAAATCCATAATAATAAACTTTAAAGCCATTTTTTCAATTTCAGCTCTGGCTTAGTTACTGCACTTTGGCTTCGTAGGGCTGAGTAGTAGACTTGGAAAATCAGCTTACTGTGAGATCTTCATGATAAAATAAATTTCTATATAAATCCACACTGTTATTCCAGAGTTTGGAATTACATGCAATATAGCAAAGCAATTGTTATTTTACTGTATATACAATAATAACTTTAGAAACTATTAACTATTACAAGACAAATTGTATTTTCTGATGTTTTCATATTTGAGGTAATTATTGAAAAGAGGTTATTCCAGTTTTTTTTAAACATGTACACCCTTCCAAGTATGTACATGTCCAAGTATGTAAAATTTCTTTGCTTTTATTTACAGCTTCCAAGTTTTTAAAGTTGCACTGGACAAGCACATTAGAATAATATAATAGACGACAGTGCAGTAAAACCAATCAAAGTCTCTTTTTCAGCTGAAGACATTATATTTCCTGAATAGTAAAGCCTTCATTAGTTTATGTTCAGTGACAAAACAGCTGCAGCTCACTAATCAAGTTAAAATGTTCCTAATGCAATCCTCAAATGAATGTTTTACAACAGGATGTGAAACTAAATATCAGTATTTTGTACTTCCATCAAGCTAAACTGAACTGAAGAGTTTTCTATCTCAGCTGAACCCTGTGATATGTAGTTCTGAGGTTATATCTTGTCAGTCAGGGGGGTGACGGTCTGTTGCCAGTCCCAGAACCATGGTTCCTCTAGCTTTAGGTGTTGTTTTAGGGGAGCTTGTTAGTTTTGGAAGGGTTTAGGGGGTTATGTGCAGGACGACCAGTAGGGGTCGTCCTGGTTTTCTGTTTATTAGTTGAGAGAGGGCATCAACATCACTGTTTAATGTGGGGTGGTTAAGCACATGTGGGAAGTGATTGGTGGGACTCATCAGGGCACATTTTAGGGATGGTGGTGGCCTAGTGGTAGGATACTTGCCTCCGGACCAAAAGGTCACAGGTTCGAATCCTACCTTCAGCACCAAGTCGCTTTGGATAAAAGCGTCTGATAAATGCCATAAATGTAAATGTATATAAGGTCAGTCTACCATCACCGGAGAAATGCCTTTGTGAAAACTTTGAGTTATTTGTAGGCCTTTGGTTTTGTGTTGCGAAGAGTTTGGCCCACGAGCCACGTTATTATTTATAAATAAAGTCAAAACGCACAATGGAAGCCTGCCTGTCTGCCTGCTCTGTTTGGGAGAGAGAAGCCGGACGTAACCGTTTTATACTTATTCTTTTGCAATAACTTTTAGAGGGGTGGCACCACTCCTGCAATTGTCTACAGACAGGTTTTAATATACCTGAGAAAGTGCACGCACACACACACGCACGCATGCGCACGCACACGCACGCATGCGCACGCACACGCACGCACTTATTTGTTCAAGACGATGTGGTCTCACATCACCAGGCATTTATAAGCCAGCTACGCATCACCTTGCTCAAAAATCATGGAGAAACACAATAAATCACAAATTAAAATGGAAAAAGTCCCTTTTTCATCTCAGCTTGACCATTAAGGAATACTCCAGCATTTTTCAACCTAACTTCTATCTTTCAGTCTTCTGCTTCAGTAACAAATGGTCAGTTACCACTATTTCGATTCTTTCAGCTTATACAAGGGTGGAAAGCCTGCCAGCTCAAAATACGAAAAAAATCCCAAAACACCCAGAGCCAGGTACTAAAGCTCACAGAGATGAGGCTGAAAACCAGAGCATTACTACAGAGGCGAGACTGATGTAAGTTCAGCTAGAAATGCAGTAAAAACAGGTGCAAGATGAAAGGAATGTGAAACAAAAGAAACGTAGGCTTACATTAGATTCCGCCTGAAGCTGCTTTTTTGCCTACAATAACAGGCTAGTAGAGTGAAGAAAATCTTCTACTCACTCCATAGACATAGCAGAGATGTGTCCAAGTTGTGCAGAGAAGCTAAGACTAATGAAGACTCAGAAAAATGTACAAACTAAATCCAGGCTTCAGGACGGCTGCTACTAGTGGTGACATCCTGGTATCTGGAGAAACTGGGGGCCAAGTCAACATGCTGAACTCAGTCATGATTCTCAAACCATTTCACACCCCATAGGCAGCACATTTCCCTGTGTGTTCTCACACCTTTCCATCATAGCCAGCATCTCTTTCAGCATTCTGTGCTACAGTAGCTCTTCTGTGGGATCAGACCAGGCTGGCCTTCACTGCCCCACATACGTAGCTCTGGCCCTCAGACATCCATGATCCATGCTGGTTGTCCTTCCATGGACCACTTTTGGTAGTTACTGACCACTGGATACCAGGAACACCCCACACAACCTGCTGAGCCAGCTGGGCCTTGTCTAAGTCACTTAGATCCCTATACCTGTTCACTGCAAAAACTCCTGATCTAACCAAGGAGTCTTATTTCTCACCTAAAAGTCTTATTGATCTTGTTTTGAGAATAATACACTACATAAGTGCAGATTTTGTAAGATTATTCTGAGATTTTATTTTTTCCTACTTTATGAAATCATACCAAGTGTAAATATCTTACTGCACTGGCAGATAATTTCACTTGTTTCTAAGCTAAAGATTTCTTGAAACAGGACAAAATATTTTAAAACAATCTCAATATACTATATAAGTGCAAACACATCTGTTCTTATATAGCATATTATTCTCAAAACAAGATCAAGAAGACTTTTAGGCAAGAAATAAGATCGCAAGTCTAGGTTAGATCAGGATTTTTTGCAGTGCAACACACAGCTGAACTGATGTTCAACTGTTCACTTGCTGTCTGAAATACAGTCATGAAAAAATAAGAGACCTTTCTTTTCCGGTTTTTGCTTTTGTCATTTGTGGGAGTGCCGCTGTGTAAAACGTGCATGTCGCTTATTTTATACCCTACTGACCACTCCTTCTTCAAAATTCCAAGCAAGAAAAAAAAATACAACAAAATAAATGTATTATACCCTGGAACTGTTAAACTACACATCGCTGCTACATTATTTAACAATTACAACAATTAAAATAGTGATGTTAAGAGAACAGTGTGTGCATGTGTGACTCTTTCTGATTCCATCAGAGACCATAGAAAAGCTGCTGTACAAACACTACTGCACTCAACACATATGGAGGCGTTTCTTATTTTTCACACACACACACACACACACACACACACACACACACACACACACACACACACAAACACCCACACACACACACACAC
>JBBJLR010144328.1:0-15964 GCA_037577145.1 Brachypetersius gabonensis
ACACATCTGCACACACACACACACACACACACACACACACACACACACACACACACACACACACACACAGCACGATATAAGTGATGGCTGTGCATCCTGCTTTACTTCATCTATAATTCAGCAGAACTTAGGGAGGGCCAGGCTACAGTGGAAGCATAAGTGTTCATACACTCATCATGAACAATAGTGATCATTGCAGGGTCATTGCAGGAAACTTAAAGGGCCAATATCCTACATTCATCTTTAGATTTAATTTTTCCCCTGAGGTCCAATTATGAGGCTTGTGTTGCTTTGTGTCTTATATTTCATTTTGACATAGCCATTTCTGTCTCAAGCTAATATCCGTACCTTTCTACTAGATTTTAGGGCCCATGTCATGGGAAATTGATTATGCTTTTTTTTAAACGAAAGAGATTAGTATGCTTCACAAACACTGTGAGAATGTATTTGTTACTCCTCAGTTCATAAGGCCAATATATGTGTAAAATTAGCCACAAAAACATTTTGAGTTCACTGTTGTGGTGTCACAAAAACTATGCGTTAATATAAACTCATCTATTCAGTTTAGTTCCACCCGTCCCTGATAACGTTGTAAGGAGTTTTTCAGCCTGGACTGCTGTGTGCAATGATCCATCATACGGAGCAGCCAGTCAGTACTGAGGTCATGTACATATTTTGTTCTTAAAGAAATAGAAACAAAACAGCCTCTTTAATTCTAAGGAGAAAAAAGAGGTTGGAAAATAGTCATGTAAAAGTGAATTATTGTGATGAATGCTAGACAAAGAATGCAGTCGCAGAGTAGGAAAGCTAGAATAATTTTAATAAAGAAAAAGGGTAATCCGCAAACAAGTCCAGGGTCAAAAACCAGAAAATCCACAGCAGCAAAAATGCAAAAAGGCAAAAGGGTAGTCGAGAAGATCAGAAACAGGGTTTTCACAAAACGGACACTAGGGAAAAATAGCCTCAGACACTCACACACGGAAGGTATACTTCGCACTGACTTCTAGCCAGTCACGTCTATATATAGGCCCCGCCCCTAGTATTCAGGTGATGCAGATCTATACCTAATGGGTCTAATGGAAGTCCTGGAAGGCTGCAACCTTCCGTTTCCCACGCCAGGCCTTACAATTATGCTAATACTTGTGTGCAAAGATGATGAAAAAATGCTTGTATTCCTAAAAGAAATCATGTGACGTGCCTCATGAAAGGACGTGACAATAAAATGATAATCTGAGCAAAATCAGGAGCAATGACACACAAAGTGCATCTAAACCTACAACAGTGAGTGTGTAAAACAGGAACATTGGATTTCTATAGTAACACTGTAATAATATTGTAATGATATTGTAATAATATTGTAGTAATACTATGAAATTCTGTCAAAAATGGTACCTTCTCAACCCTCCACACCGCAGCCACTGCATCCACTGCCCTCCAGCCCCAGGACAGACCTCCGACCCCTCAGCATTCACCGGCTTGCGCATTCTCAGTTGCATTTGATACAGACAATAAACTAGAGAGTGCTGGAGAGAGTTAAAAGTTATTTTTTTGTCCTCTCCTTGCTGGCCACAGCCTGGGCAAATATTGGGCAAAGAATTTTAATGCTACTTGCTGTTAATATATATTTTTTAGTGTGCTCTTGATGTTTGACTGTTTATCAACCATTAGCGGTCAGTTTCATTCTTGGCTGGATCATTTAGAGATAATGGTCCATTCTCAAAACAGCAACATCAGTGTTTGTATAAAACCTCCCGCAACACTGCTGCACACATCAGATTCAGATCATTGTGAAACCTTTCCTCTTCTACTTACCAGAACAAAGGTGGTGAACTTTCTACAGAAGCTTGTTTCGATTTGTGCTTTTGTTCGGCTTTTGCTGAAAGAAACAGTCACATACAATCACTCCATTAAACCTGTGGCACACTGAAGGAGAAGGAAGGGTGTCTTCAAAAAGATTCCCGGAGAGACACTTTCCATATTAAAGCATAAAGGGGAAGTACGTGTCACAAGCTTGTAAAGATTTGACCACTAAGAAGTGCATTTGTGGAACTGAACCTATTATTTTATGGTAATATAATCAGGGTACAACAGAGATTTGCTTGATTTTTTGTTTGTTTTTTTGGATTTTTTTTTGTTTTTTTGGACGAAGGCATTTTGCCTCCTTTGAGAGCCCGGAGTCATCCTGTGAGATGGAGATGGATTTCCCGTGGGCCGGAAAATCCTGTGCTCGTGGCTGGCAGACTGTTTATGTCTGGTGGAGCTTTGGTTGAGTCAGGTGGATGATTATCATCTCATTTTCGGGAAATGGTCTTTTCTGTTGCTGGCGGGCTCGGGTTTGTTAGGAGTTTTTCAATAACGAGACCGGCACTCGACCTTGAAACTTTTTTCCTTACCATTTTATTATCAACCTGAAAGTGGACATGGCTTGTACCTGGGGCTGGCCGATTAATCGAAAAGTAATTGAAATCGACATTCTGAACCTATAATCCATAAAATTTTTGATGTTCAATAAATAATCGTAGATAGTAGATAGTGTGTGTTTCCTTCAATTATCTTAAAATCAAGTAATGCACCCTTCATTCAAAAATCTCTCACTTGTAATATGTGAGCATATTTACTTTACAAAACTTGTCAGTGAACTATGAGGGCAACAAATAAATGAATAAAAAAAAAAAAGTTCATTAATCGTAATCGAGTTAAAATGTTCAATTAATCGAGATTTAGATTTTAGGTCAAATTGCCAAACCCTACTTGTACCAGAGACCAGAGGAGGAAGGGGTTTCATTTTACTGACCACCTGACCACCATGGATTGCAGCCTTATCAAGTAACACTGACTTTACAAAGTGGTCAATAGTATCAATTCAATAATAGTATTATTTATTGATACACAGTGCACTTGTAACATACAGTTATATTGAAATGAGTGGTGTGGTTTGGTGGTAAACCCAAAGGAAATGTTTTTAACACCAACATGAGGAATCCTCTGAATCCCTCCAAAGAGTACTTTCTCCATAAGTAATGCAGAAACACAACAAAAATTGCTCAAATCACAGAAGAAGGCTTGTTTTCCTACTCAAAAACCTATAGAGTAAGTTTGTGAGTTCAGCATGATTTGGTACTTCTTGCTTTACGGCTCTCTAAATGTTGTTAAAGTAAAAAAAAAAATTTGGGAGGAAACGGGATGCACCAAATTATTATTACTGTTGTTGTTGTTCTTATTTTTATTCCACCTTGGAAAGTAAAGTAAAGCAAAGTGCCCCTTATGATTACACATGAATACACCAGATCACAGCACACAGTGTAAAGAGTGTGAAATTATTTATCTGCATTTAGCCCATTCACCAAGTGAAGCAGCGGGCTGCCACCAATGGGGGCCGCTCGGGGCGCAGTGTGTGTGGGGCTGGTAGTTTGTTCAAGGGTACCTCAGGGGTGCCACCACAGTCTGGAATTCAAACCTACAACATTCTTATCGCAGTGGTAACTCCTTAACCAGTAGGACAGCAGCTGGAAATACTGGAAATTCCCCATAGTTCACGTTTCCCAGCATGCCATGGTCATATCCATTTGATAGCTGACTTGTTAAAAAGCCGTATAAAACAAGCCAGAAGCTGTATTGTATAATGGGCTAATTGGTGGTGCACAATGCAAACGAGTCTTCGTAATTACATTAATATATTTATGTTGGTGGAGAATACTGCAGTAGTCTATCGATTGCTGCGTGACAATACTCTGCACAAGCTTGCAACCCGCAGGGAGAAGTCAAACTGCGGTCAGAAACGTTCAGTATTTGTGGAATTTCCACAACTGAGATGGTATCTTGGTTAGAGGAAGTAGGATGCATCCTGACGCCTATCTTCAGTAGGACAATAATTTCATAGGCAGGCCAGAAAGTATGAGAACCCTGGCGTTCGGGTTGTTTATAACAGCTCCTCTTAAAAGCATTTCAGATTTTATTTTCCAAGAAAAGAATAGTTAAGCTTCGTTGTTTCCAGTCAGTGTTATATTTGGATATGATTAACTGCTTACATTCTTGGACTGTTGCCTTTTGGAAACAAGGCCCGAGTTCACGGTACTAAAGCTCAGGGATGTGAGCAGCAAGTTAAGAAATAATGCTAAATCATATGGAAAAACAAATTCTATAATTTAGATTTAAAAAATTCTATATATTTATAAAATTAAAAAATGACCTCACTTAAAGATTAACTCCACAGAAAAGGGATCAGATTAAATCACTAAGACGTCTCTTTAAATGACAACAAAGTAGTTAGTAACAGTTATTGACAGCTCATAGTCATATTTACAATTCATAGCAGTAAATATTTAATTTTATGACAGACACACACAGATAGATGAGACCCTGTTGGTTAGTAGTTCTTAGAAAAGTGCTAACAGTTGAAAAGTTGAAGAGAATGCGAATATGAACACATTTGCACTGGAAAGGGTTCAAATAATGGAAGTCCAAATTGTTCAAACTATGAAATATTAGAGCTTTCTGTTGCATATAAACATGATTAAACGTCACTCACCAGGCCGTACCATCATGTGTATCTATCCATGCGGCCTGCAGCAGTTTAGCCCCAACATCTCATTGAAGCTATAAGGAGTCTTTAAACTCAGACTGCTATCTGAATACAGGGCAGTTAATCAGAATAGATGTAATTTATATATCTTAAAGACATTTAATTTTAGGCGATAAAGAGAGATTGGAAAATGCTTATGTAAACACTTTCGAAGCCTTCACTCTTCAGTCTGTAATTTTATATATGCTGAAAAAAAGTTTACATACATTTTACATAGGACCCTCCTTCGCCCCAGCAGGTAGCAGTCCTAGTTTTAGATGCTGTTCAGAAATCTCATTCCATACCAAATTTTATTGCCTATATATATATGAGCATCTATAAGGCAATAAACAAGCATGTTTGAAAAGTCAGGCTGTAGATAATGCCACAGTGTCTTTGTTTGCGGTTGCACAAATTGAGCAATTAATCACTTAACATGAAGGAGTAACGAATTCCATTCTTTCATCATCCTGAGCCCCAGAGTGAGCAGGTGTAGTTTTGCCTCCTCTTCCACCCCGCTGATGTCCCCCGCTAGCATCTCAGAATCAGGTGGATAGCCAGAGGCATTTCATACCTGTTTTTTAGCTTCAACTCTCGCCTGATTTCACTGTCAGTAGGACAACAGCAGCACATTTCTAAAGTGGAACTGGCACGTGATTTGTTGGGCCTTCTACGTCATGACTCAACGTTTTTCATGCTGTTGGCTGTTTTCATTCATACCGGTCCCTGTCCTGGAAGTCAAATGGGTCTGTTCAGTTTAGCTTATTAGAAAATAAGCATGAGGGGGGATTTTAAAAAGGACAGGTTAAGTCAGGTTTGGGATTAACAGATATTTTTGCAGGTCAAGTGAGGCAAGTTGACTCCCATAACAGGTTGTTTGAAGGTAATAAAAGACTCCAACCTATGCATTACTAAAGCCTGGATTCTATGATGCCCCTTTAGCTCAATGTAGACAATGGGACTTGGCTACAATGTACAATTCAGTGGATCAGTGGAGAATGCAGATCAAATGTAACTGTAATTCATTGAGCAACAATGTAATTAACTATGTAATTATGTAATTTCTTTTAAATGAATATGTATCTCAAACAAAGCAACAATGTCTTTAAGCATGTTTTGTTGGAAATATTGTGCAGTTTTCTTTGTAGAAGAGCTACATCCACGTACAAAAGAATTAGAATCATAGGCTTAGTTTATGGAAACAGGGCAGTCTACCTTAAAAAAAAGAACAGGCCCAGGAATGAACCTCAGTGCAGCTGGACCTTCGCCACAGCGCTGCCTGCCAGAGCTGAGGGCGCTGCCAAATAAACAAAACAAAACAGCCTCATAGACATTAACAGCTGAACATCGGTGCCAGGTGGGGTCGCAGAGGTTGCCTGTCCAGAGCAGGGCAACAAAAACAATTGCAAAATGTCCCCTGTGGTCAAGCTACAGTACTCTTCCAAATGACTGGCACAATGATGATGGAAGGCCAGTCTAATAAACAGCTGTCGACTTGATTTCATGCAGACCACATGAGAGCAATCAAACCTAAAATTAATTCTTTCATTCATTCTCTGTAACCACTTAATCCTTACTAGGGTCACTTGTACCTGGAGCCTATCCCGGGGACAATTTGTGTGAGGCAGGGAGCCAATTACAGGTACCGTAAATTATTTTTAAAACATCGTCACAAGTGCTGAAAATGATCCGCAGATTGGCTGCTGTCATCTTGATTAGTGATTTTTGTTCTGCAACATTATTTATCCAGTTGCAAAGATCATGAGGTGGTGAGGTTGAGGCATTCAGCACACAGAGCTTGATTATGTAGGCTAATGGACACTGGCTAGGCTCATTTTAGCTGAGGGATATTATAGGGAAAATAATGTGTAATGCAGTGCTCTAATGGTATTACTAACAATGGTTAATACTAGCTAGCCCAGTTTTCCATCTTGTGTTACTGGTACTTGGTCAACTCAGGTCTAATGTCATTCCCAGCCCTGACTTTTCTCCTCCGAGGTAAATGGAATGCCATAGGCCTTGTTTGCGGAAGGGTTGTTGAAGAGAATAAGTAGAATAAGTAGAATAAAAATACTGTCGAGTTAAAGTGTCATTCAATGAGTACACGTTCAGAACTAGCTTGACATTGTGAAAAAGCTTGTTAATTTTTGTATGCAATGTTTGTTGAACGTAAACATCATTGTGAAATATTGTGAAATGAGTGTGAGACATTCCGTTAATAGGGCTGTCTGGTTACTACTTAAACTATTTACTTATACCCAAAACTAGCTTAAATAAAACTACTCGTAACAGCAAGGAAACATACGAGTATCAGTATAAAATGATCAGTTGACAGCTAATATTCTCTAGCGCTAATATTCTCTAGCGATAATATTCTTTTGCTAATCTTGAAAATACTGTTTATTTATCATGTTAGGTTTTTTAAAGGGAAAATCATTGTAAAATACAGTGAAATGAATGTAAGACATTCATACATGTGTATTGGGTCACTACATACACTATTAAATTCCACACCTAGATTAAATAAAACTATGCTCTGCAGCAAGCAAGCATGTTAGTATTATTCTCACTCTTTCACAGTTTTTCAAACTTCAGCCAATTTTTTGTCTCAGTAAGCTAGTTGTTCTTGTTCAGTAAGAGTAAGCTCCATGTTTATTATCCTGAGGGCTGGGTAAGAAAGCCCTTTTTCCAGAGCTCTGACAGGAGGCTAACTCAAGACATTCTGGAACTTCTCCATGGTAGCGCAGTGAACCTGAACCACCATTACTTATAAAGACCTGCCATGTGGGGGAATCACTTTTAGACTTTATCGTTCTGCACTCTAAAGGAACTGATTAAACATATTACTATTATACAGTGGAGCGGGGAAAAAGAAATAAAAGCAACCTCTCCATCTTTCACAATCCGTCCAAGCTTTTAGTGGGCATCTCTCCCGGCTTCCTTTAACCACCCCCCCACCCCCCAACCCCCCTGCCCCCTGCCATCATTCAGGGTTGCACAAAGAAGCCTTTTAGCTCGCTCGCTGGGGTTGCCATGATACAGTTTCCTCGGCACAAAGTTGTTGTCTTCCAAAGCACCCCAAAGAACCAAAGCCGAAACATGTTTATGTGTGTACCAAAACAAGTGGAAGCTGCTGAGAAGTGAAAACAGATAAATATCTTGTTTCTCGGTGGGAGAGGCATGGGGGGTAATGAGTGGGATCCTCTTTCTCTAATTAGGGTCTCTAATTCATGCCAGAGTGCTGCTCACCAAACACATTCTGTTTTAGAGCTTGCTAAAGAGCACTTGACTCGGATAAGAAAGCAGACTTTTCGCTTCGCTGCTTTATAGCCGTAGTAAAATGGAATCAAGTGTGGGCAAGGCTTGCATTTGGAGCATAATGGATTAATTGGAACTGGTTAAAACTGGTTTTTTCCTTCTGGGGAGAACTATGTATTGTAATTGCCTGTTTCATAGATGGCTGTAAAAGTGCAGCTATGGATGATTTACCAATAAAGCATACACCACTCATAACTTCCCAGAGACTTCCCTGAGCGTTAGTTTGTTAATGTTACAGTTAGCACATTTAATAATTCATTATCCGAAAGTGATGCTTTTGTAAATGCCAACCAAGCTCCTATACCTTTTCCCTTCCAATCCTTTCCTCCCTTTCTCTTCCCCACCAGACAGAATATTGCCAAAGTGTCTTGGCTGTCACTGCCATCATGTGGGACCAATTAGAGGCATTCCTGCGGAGGACCGTCATGTTGTTCAATGCCAGGCTACATGCCACATTCAAACAGCCGAGAAGGGGGTGTACAAGTTATATTTTTATATTTCTGAAAAAGAAATCTGCTAAGCTGAGGCCTGACCTCCCCCAGGATACTATATGAAGGCATACGCCACAGCTACAGTATCCACAACATCGTGGAGCTAAACATACATTCTTTCAGGGAATTGGTAAAGCTGCAAACAACCTTTGTCAAGTCCAAGAGTAGTTGAGGACTAGTTGAGTGCCAGTCAAGGTCTGGTCCAAAGAAGTTTGAGTTCAAGTTAAAACCGAGTCCAAATGAGAGACATTGTTAAGACCAGGAAAAAAAAAAGGAATCCTCTTTGAGGATTGTGTGTGTGTGTGTGTGTGTGTGTGTGTGTGTGTGTGTGTGTGTATGTGTGTGTGTGTGTGTGTGTGATGGTATTGATTATGTATATGTGTGTGATGCTGGAGATTTTTTGCAATGATCAAAAAGCAAGTGTAGTGTAACATCACTGTAGGATCAGATACATAAAATGAAAATGAATGCATCGTGTGCAGAGTGTGGGGTGCGGACTTTTACAAGACATTGGCAGCCGGTGTCAATGCCTGTCCTTAGTTTGGTTTGTTGAATTTTTACAAAAATTACTTGGTCAAGAGCAGCTAAAATATTTGTCAAGACCAGTGACCAAGAATCAACTTAAAAATGTGACCCGATCTCCCGTAATGAGTCAGAAGTCGGCGTTCTATTTATTTAGATCCGGGCCATTATGTTGAAAAACATCAAAAATATCTATTTTTCTTTTTTGGTCTTATATGAAAGAAAAGGTCTTCAAAATTAATCTCCCAAAGTTTCTTTATGGAAATAATTGTGAAAATGTACTTAAACGGCTATTTAAGTTGAGCTGAGCTCTCAAATCTTACAAAAATATGATTTTTTTTAAAAATATGAAGTATTTAATAAATATTTTGAAATAATTGAAGCTTTAGTCTAATTTAATCTACTTTTCTAAGTATCTAAATGCCTGTAGTAAAATCTTGTTGAATACTGGGTGCATCTCTTTCAGCTGGAAAATGTTGCTGTGAGACCATAATTCAAACGATTGTAACTTGACAATTGTTTAAGATACAGCGTTGACCAAGATATCATTTTAAAGCTTATTTTTTCAATGATTCCAAAAACTCAGTTTTGAATTTTGGGTCACTGTGGCTCATTTTGCCAGATCAGGTCACAAATACAGACCTTGAGCTGAAAATCAGACCCATTGAAACAGGCTGGGCCTTTTTGACTAGATGATCTCCTCCTGAATAACTTTTCTCTGCTCTTGGACTAAATGTTCTTTCTAAATACACATAATAACATATTTAACTCACCTGCAGGACAGAAACAATGTTTCTTCTGATTGTTTCTTCTCTATCTGCATGGATCACGATTCAATGATACAAATGGTTTACATTTTTAGCTGTTTCTCAGCCTTCTGTCTTTCCATTGTTTGTCTCCAATTGGCTTTCCAGAGATCATGTGATGTGTTCATTTATCAAAATGAACGGTCATTTTACTTAAACAGTGCTTCTTTTGATGGATCTGTCTACACACAGCACTGGTATGAAGTACTTTATGCAGGCTGGACACTGGAGTGACTGTGCAGAGATTTGTTTGGAATGTTATTTGTGTTTCATGCCACCCATCGAGGATTTTGCAGAACTGAAGCTGTGGGGATGGGGACCGGCGGGCAAAATTATGTTTCGCCTAGAGCGGCAAAATGTCATGTTTCGGGCCAAGAGTCCCTTCTTGAACAAAAGAAGACAAAATGCATTTTCTGACTATCTGCAGATAATGCTGGACAAGGACTTGTAAAGTGACAAACATCTCGGTTGCTACCATTCAACGTTTGGTTGTCTTGAAGCCTAGCTCGCTCTTCCTTTCCCACCAGCTCTGGGACGATTTATCCCTGTTTAGAGTATTTTTATTTTGTATAGATGAAAGTACTTGCAGCAGCTGGTGAGTGTGGAACCCGTTTGCCACCGGATCGTCATGAAACTGGGAACTTTTTCCCCCCTTTTCCTCATCCTCTGGTGAAACATTTGTTTCTGATCTTGTGCTGCTGGAGAAGCCGTTAATAACATATGCTAAGGCTATGCATTATACTGTTTGTTAAGCATTGTGATGATAATTTTTATCCGTCAACAAAAGGAGCAACTTAAACAGTTATTCAGCGTTATCGATAATGTTGACGAATTCAAAAAAAAAAATTATTCCCAAGGAGAGTTATTGACTTAACCTATAGAGAGCACACAGCATATGTGAGTCTGACGCAGCCTTACGTTTATTTGTTAATTTAGTTTAAGAAATTTACTGAAATTTAGAGTAACAGGATGTTAAAGTTTCACATGAATAAATGACTATGGATTCATTTATTTGCAGAAACTGCAAATGCCCCAATAATTTTGTCTCACAACCTTCCGAGTAGTATATAAGGGTGGGGAAAGCACTCAGACACTGCAAACTCCACAGTTGAAGTGTGGTGTTGTTGACAGCACACATCCCTACACTTTCCCCCAGTCAAAGAAAACCGAAGAACTGGCTTTCACTTTATTTTCGATGGCCATATCCCAGCAACAAACGGTTTCGTTCCACCTTAAAAAGTTCCACCTTAAATAATTCAAATAAGTAGCTAACTTCGAGTTGCATATCTCGGCAGGGAAAGCATTCAGACACTTCAAACTCCACAGTTCGATTGATCTCCAGGAGACCTTTCCAACCAGCCCTTATTTCTATTTTTAGTCTGAGTAGATCAGGTTTTATTATACGAAAACCATTCGCCATGCCGAAGTATTGGTGAATGGTTGGTGTCCCAATACTTTTGTCCATCGGGAAAATTAAATTCAAAGGCGATTACGGGTTTACATTAACATTTTCTTTAAGGGTAATGCATTAAACTGATTTAAAATGAAATTAAAGTGTTCTGGGAGCATCTTTGGGGACATATTTAGAGTTTACACTATAAAAATAGGCATTTTTAGTTTTTTTTGTTTTTTTTACCAAATCATAACAATGGGTTTCACTATACGCGAGTGGTCTTGGAACGTAACCCCGCAAAAAGCGAGGGATTACTTGGTTCATTCAAGTAATTGCTTCACATGAAGCAAAATATATTGTTTTGTCAGCCCTAAATAAAGGTAAACAAAGGTTTTATTCCAGACCTCCATTTGCTTTCATTTTTGTCCATGTTTTTCTCAATATTTTTAGTTTGTTGTTTCTCCTAGAGTCCTTCAGTTTTGAAGAATCATTTACAAATCTTTAAGAAAGGAGGAAAGCAAAAGCTCAAAGTATTAGCATTCAGTTATCCAAAATGACCACCTAGGATGAGATGGTCTTAGAGCAGGGAAGAATCCAACTGTTCTAGACTCCAGCTCTCCATCCTGCACCCCTGGCCTAACAGTTTTCATCAGCTCTAATCAGTCTAGAGCAGAGAATGCTCCCTGTCCCAAAGACAAATGTCCCCCTTTCACAGGGCCACTCCTTACTGCAGCTATATTTGTTACACAGTTAGCATTTATCGTATATGCCTTCAAAGAAAACCTTCAAGTAGACCAGTTTTGTGGAAGTGAGAAATTTACAGGGCCCATGTCAGACATTTTTGTGTATTATTTACTTATGATGTTTGTTCACTTATGATGTATGTCTGAGTTTATGTAGCAAAAGCAGCAAGAATTATTTCTGTAATTTCCATAAAAGACAGCTTCTCTTTTTCCTTTAGTAAGGACCAGGCTGTTTTCATGACTGGGCCTTTAAGGCAAATATATGTAAATAACCTCTGCTCTGTCTGGCTGCCCTGGATTGTGCTTTGTTCCCAAAGAACTGCAGACTTAACCCCTTCTTAAATAAAGGGGCATGGCTACAGCTGAATATTTATGCATGTAATTCAGTACATTTGTGACCCAAAATGAACAGCTTTTGCAGCTTAGTTTGCATATAAGTACTGTGTGAAGCTGAGGAGTGAAAGGTATGATTTGAAACCTTAGTAAAAATATTTATTCTGCAAAGAAATGAGCAGAATCAATTTTGTTTGGACAAGCTTTTGGAACCATGAAAGCACAAAGTATACAGGGACAGTATGTACACCTGAAGAAGGCGTACTTTGCCTTGCAAAACCCATTTGTGAGCATAGAACACGGAATTTATCACCTAATTCCAAACCGCAAATGCCACATTTACGGTTCATCTCAAACAAGCCCTTTAGTACAGAGCTTCTGATTGGACCTGGCTCCAGACTCCACACTCTGCTATCATGGAGTAGAATCCTTGGCTCATGGCCCAGCTATCTTGGAGCAAAGTCCTTGGCTTGTGGGCCACTCAACCTCTGCTGTCACAGAGTAGAGTAATAAGCTCATGGCCCAGTAAGACTCTGCCATCACGGAACACAATCCCTGGGTTTTGGCTCTCCAGGTTGCAGCATAGTCAAACTCCTCTTCCACAGTGAAACTGTCATGACCCAGTTCAACTCCAATGGTGAAGAGTCTCCAGGCTCGCTGCCCAACTTTAATATATAAGGAGACTTATGGCTCAGAGTTTGCAGTCTTTTTTGACTTGACTGACATCATTATCTAAGACAGTGGTTCTCAACCTGGGGTCCGGGCCCCCCTTAGGGGGGCGCTAGAGATCGCAGGGGGTGCGTGAAATTTTGTCTGCACTGAGGTTACCAACATTATATTTGTGCACATTAAATGAATAAAATCCCAATATCTGAGAACCATAAATGTGTATGGGTATAATAACAAAAACCTTCAATCGCTGTTTATTTTTTGCAAAAAAAGTTTGTTTTCATTCTTTTTGTGCGTCTACACAGGTAGGAGTTGGGGTTGGGGGGGCCTGACTTGTCTTGCACACAGGCAAGTGGGGCTTCAAGGAAAAAAGGTTGGGAACCACTGATCTAGGAGATACTTCCAGATTTCTGATTTGCCATGTTTTTAGGTATGTTCCTGAGTTAGGTGCTTTATTAGAGGTCTCTAGGAATCAGGGGCCTTATAATACACTATAATACATTGGGCAGAATGGCATACTTTGCCTTGCAAAACTAATTTGCATGACAGTGGGCATAGAACACAGAGCTGCAATGAAATCCATAGACTTGGAGCTCTGTACTAACTTCCATTCTTTTTTGGAGGCCTTTTGGAAGGAATTTGTGCCCATTCGTGGCTCACAATCCCTATTCCAGTTCATCCCTGAGGTGTTGGATAGGGTTGAGGTCAGGGCTCTTTGCGGGCCAGTAGAGTTTTTTCACACCAAACTCATCCAACTGTGTCTTTATGGAGCTTACTTTGTACACTGGAGCACAGTCCTGCTGGAATAGAAAAGGTTCTTCCTTAAACTGTGTCCACAAATTGGAAGCATGGCGTTGTCCAAAATGTCTTGGTATGCTGAAGCATTAAGATTAACGATCACTGGAAGTAAGGGGCCACCTAAATTCAATAATTAAGAGGTGTCCCATTACTTTTATCCTTATAGTGTCTATCCAGTTGAAGAGGCGGCTTATTAAAGGATTTTGATGGCTTAGCTAAGGTCGGGGTACTATGGATTTCTGAACTGGCACCTGGTTGTTAACACTCTGATATTATGGCGTTATCTTTTTAAACCCTTGCCTCACACTCTTTTGAAAGTGAACTCTTTCAGAAGCTTTGAGAGGCCCATAGAGTCTCATCATAACGTGTCTAGGAGAGACTGATACCGGCCCATTCGAAATGTTCTTGCTCCTTGGCAGGCAGAATCAGGCATGTCAGTGTTTCACTGACACGTTTGCAGAAACGTCAGCAACAAGTCTTTCTTTTACATTCTCACCTCCCAAGAATGGGCAGCTGCATTTTTGCAAGACTCCTTTCCATAAAAAACTGAGAGTTTCAAAATATTTTCAGCCCATATAAGCAAACACCAAATAGAATACATTGAAAACACAGCAGTGTTGATGTCATGATTGTAAAGTCATAACCCTGATCACATTTACAAAGTGGCAATCTATGTACAGTTTAACGAAAGTGTTGTGGAGTGTCGTTCCTGCAGAAAGAGCTTGCTGGAGTGAAAAATGTGGGAAAAATAATTAAACGTTGTACAGTTCCGGACTGTCAGGAAGCAATCGCTGCAACCTCCCAAAGGAGTGGCTGAGGTGTTTATAACACCCATGAGGATTTTAATCCCAATTTAAAGCAATACTGCAGAATCAATTGCTTAAAATTATGTGTAACAATACCATTAAGACAAAGGTCATTCGGAGTGGTTTGATGTGAAGAAGAATTGTTCACAGTGGTGATAATGGGAACCTGATGTCAGAAATGTTTAAAGCTTATTAAGGGAAGTGAGCAATGAGACTCAGTTTTATCATAGTTTTGAAAAGGTTTTCCTCTAAAACGTCTTGGAGAAGAATGTTAAGACAAAATTAGTTCACAAATAAAACTATTTAACAGATAAAAAGACACATGTAGTTTCACTGGAGGGTTTGAATAGGAAATATGGATATAATTGTGATAAACTTGGTTCCATTCCAGACCCTGGTTCCATTCACAACCACTGTAAAGAAAAGGTTTCTCCAAAAAATAACCATTTCAACTAAACACAATATAAAAAGAGGGCTCCTCTGGGGGTTCTTGAGGACAGGTTTGAGAGCCATGGGTGGTAGTAGCCTTGTGGGTAAAACACTTGCCTGTGAACCCGATGACCACAAAGTCACAAGTTTGAACCCCCACTTCTACCATTGTGTCCTTGAGTAGGACACTTAACCCTCAGATGCTACCGGGAGACTGTCCCTGTAACTAATGGTTGTAAGTTGCTCTGGATAAGAGCGTCAGCCAAGTGCCCCCTTTTCCCTGTAGCCATTATTATAAAGAGAGGGTAGAATATGAAAATGAATGATGACTGGATGAACCTAGGGGAAAATATTTGCCTTGTACTGATAAACCGAACTGTCCAGTTGGACTACAAGACAGTAACTCAAAAACAAGTAAAACACAGCAAAGCTCCAAATAATAACGCTCTCCTACTCTTTGTATTGTAACATTATACCCCCATCGTCACTTTTAGTGGGGATTTGGGCCTGACAAAGAGTTCCCCCATGGGGGGATGTGCAAGGGCACAGCTAATTTTAGCCCCGGTGATCACACACTCCACACACGCAAACACGCACCCATGTGCAAAGCGTGCCGACAGCAACAGTAAAGATGAAAAAATGCACTCATGGTATGAGCACAGCATACCGCACGTGACATGAAGTGGAAAACAAGATAAACACACATACACATAAATACCTTATAGTCACTAGGACAGAATCTTTCATGGTTAGTTAAACTATGCTGGGTTTGTCATTAGTTTCAAGAAACTGGACCAAAAAATTAACCCTCTTGCATTTGGTGGGCGCTGTACTAATGGGGCATGATTTTCCGTGGGAGGGTGGGTAATGTCCTTTTACCACAGGATGTCCGTTATGTAGATTCAGTTTTCATTGATATAGACATCTGGATAAAATTGAGGATTTTTGTTGTTTTTATGAGATGCAGTGCAAGTTTACTGTGCAAGGTTACTTTAATGCTTTGCCTTATATACAACCAATTAACACTGTGTGTGTGTGTGTGTGTGTGTGTGTGTGTGTGTGTGTGTGTGTGTGTGTGTGTGTGTGTGTGTGTGT
>JBBJLR010144349.1:0-15962 GCA_037577145.1 Brachypetersius gabonensis
AAAGTAACACACAATAGCACCAAAGTGTTGGACCCGGAGTGGCCACTGCGTCCTAGCGCACTTCCATCTTGGTTTCTTTTGAGAGCTACACCTCAGATTAAATAGCCATTTAAGTACATTTTCTCAATTATCTCTATGATGAAACTTTGAGAGATTCATTTTGAAGACCTTTTTGTTCATCTAAGACCAAAACCATTAACATTAGCATTAGAAGTCATGACTGAAGTCATGACATTTCTTCACCTGAAAACTGTACAAATACATTGAAAAATCTGAAGAAGACAGATGTGTCTTTGACTGGCGAACTGGTATCGGGAGGGGGGTTACATTTTTTATTTCTGGTTACATTTTGCTTCAATATTATTTGATTAAAAACATTTAATTGTGGCCTAATTCTGTGCTTTTTTGTAGGTGTCTTCTCTGTTTGTGGTGTCCTCTCTATCCTCCTCCTGCTGTGTGGTTCTGAGGGACGGTCCGAGAGATGCGAGTGTCCAGCAGCCACTGTTCTAGATGGATTTCCCTCCCGTCTCCCCAACGACACCTGCTGCCTGAACTTCACTGGATCTTCATTTAACAATCTGTCTACCACCGTTTTCAGGTCCCTAGTTAACCTTGAGATTTTGGATCTCTCCTTTTGTAATCTCACCCACTTTGATGAAATCGACGTGGGTTTTACTTTTCATTCGCTGCAAGAGCTGTACCTTGGTCATAACCAGCTCACATCAGTGCCTAGGACCTTCCTAGCTAATGCTTACAGTTTGGAGGTGCTTGATTTGGGAGGAAATCTCTTGAAGCATTTGCCGGTAGCGTTCCTGCAGAACTCAAGCAGCCTTCGTGTGTTGCTTTTGGATGGAAACGATCTGCATTTTCTTCCCAGCTCCGTCCTCAAACCTTCACTCCAGCAGCTGAATTTGCTGGGAAACCCCTGGAACTGCACTTGCCTTTTGGTGGAGGAGCTCCACAAGGTTCAGCCTGCCAACTCCACCAGCTGGGAGGTTCTAGTGGGTAATCTGACCTGTGCTTCTCCACCAAAACTGGCAGGAAAGACTGTATGGTCTGTGGAAGTTAAAGACGTTTGTCCACCAGCACACTCTAGCCTTACTGCCCTTTTCATACTTTTACCACTTTTTCTCCTCTTGATCCTGTTGATCTGCTGGTGCTGTGGCAAAAAAGGGTCAAAGACAGAGTCCTACAAGAAGGACGCCCATGTGGACAGAAATGGACGCTGGGTTCAGGAAAAGCCGGCTTTTGGAGAGAAAGCTGATGGGAATAGTGCTAAAGAGGCTATGCTAAAGAACCAGCTAATGCTACGCCCTTCGTCTGCTCTACTAGGCAGCACACGGGACATCTACGAGGAAGTGGAGGTCAAACTAGGGTCTGTGGACTCTCTGGGGCCTCCACCCTCAACCTCGTCTGCAGAGGGAATTATAGCTAAAAGGGAGCGTAAGGAAAGAGACGAGGTGGACAGCAAGCAGGACCTGGAGACGGTCAGCGTAACTGAGGTGATGAAAGACTCAGCTGACCGCGAGAAAGCCTACATGACCCAGTCTACCAAATATTACAGCCTGGTTCCTGGGCTAGAACTGGAGGATTCAGACCACGGAGACTATGAGAGTGTGGATCTTTCATGATGCTGTGAAAGGCATTTGCATGTTATGCTTTTATGCTTTATTGCCCTTGAGGGTTCACACATTTTGTTTGTAAGTGATCTGTTCATAGTGTGATCACACCTTTGTCCTAAAAGGACTTGTATGTACACATTTTACAAGGTAAAGCTGTTACCTTCTACACTGGATGAAGCAGAAATGTGTATGGATAACACTCCACTGAAGACCAGTATTTGCTGCAAGACATGTACATATACGTTCTTGACAGAAATGCATAAACATTTGTGAGGAATTATTCCAACAAGCATCCATTGTCATAACATTGACTGAAGCTGCTTTAATGACAACTGACGCTTATTGGAATACGCCTTTATCAATGACTTTAAGCCTATGGGCGTTCATAAAGTCAGTGATCAATGATCAATGAGGATCATTTGTCAGTTGATCAGAAAGTCATGATCAGTTGTCACTGAAGGTTTATGTTTGTGTTGTGAATCTTATGAATACAGGTGTTGTGTTGGTGAAGTGTGAAAAGACCCAGAAAACCCCAAATTGAATATTTATCAGACATGTATCACATATGAAAGTGGTTCAGATTAGGTCTGCACAATATGGGCAAACTTTTTACTATGCTATTTAATAGCTCAGTTAATACCAATATTAATAACAACAAATGAAAACCATTACTCAGCAACTAGCTTGATTCAGATTATAAGGTGTTAAGTGGTGACTACTAGCTTTCATTCATTGTTAGCAATATTAGTATGAATGGATAAACCAAATAAGCATGGTGGTTTTAACCCACATGTAATCCTTTTATTGGATACAAGAGACTCGTCTGGAGCTGTGATTGGTCAGGGCTCTCACTGCACACTGTAAGAAGCTCTGTGATTGGTCAACGGGCTCATTTGCATATTGTAGCCTTCTGTGATTTCAGTATTGCAAAGGCCAATGTTGCGATAAGACAAAGATTCTGATTTATGTGTACACACAGGTTGAAAAAACACAATGAAGGGAGGCACTTACTATCCATCAAAGGGGCCTCGAGCTTAAAAGAATTGAGAACTTTTGTCCTGAAGACACTGATCACACTTTTCTACCAGATATTCATGATCTTGCTGAAAGAGTAAATCATTCAGGGAGGATTGGGGAGGTTCCTGCTGCCGTGGAATCCAGTATGAGTTCTGTTTAAACCTGTGTGTGACTCACTGCTGTGATGAACTGTCATTGGGGTGAGGGCCAGGAGTTTTGTTGCCTAGGCAAAACAAACACAGTAGCAGGAAGTTGTTTATTAGGCTTTGTACTGTGGTTTTGACCTGTTTGTCCAACTGTACTACATTTACAACCAACACGTTCCTATTTGATTAGAACATCTCAGCTTCCCTGTGGGATCACTGCACTGTATAAACAAGTGTTTTCCTGTTCTAGCACACCTGAGTCGACTCATCAGATAACTACTAGGACAGGCCAGGGCTTGAACAGAACTGAGTTAAGGAATTATTTTTGTTCCCATTTACTGATATCACCGGGGTCCAAATCTGCCACCTAACTCTGATTATTTTTGTAAGACTGTTATTTTTTAGAATTACACTGAAATACGTAAATACCAGAAAAAAATGTTTATACGTATTTATACAGTAGTGGAATATAGACACTAAAAAGTAATTTCACTCTGGCCTAAAATATTCCTGTGTATGTCAAACGGATGCATTCTTACATCCCTGCATGCTGCACTTTTAGTTAAGGACAGCTTACTGGAGAGAAATGAGCCGTTTTATTGTTTTTTGTTCAGTACCACTTTATAATAAGAGTTTATGAATGATTCACGCTTATTAATAAAAGTAAAACTTCTTCATTACTAATTAATCATTTATAACACAAAGGGCAACACTGACTTGTTGCTTACCAAATTGTGAGTAGTGTAGTGGGGGGGGGGGGGTCTTTTCCTCTCGGTTAAACATGGACACACACTTTGATATAAGGGTATATTTTGTTGTTAATGACTTCATGTGTATGCAGTAAAATTGTAAGTTGCATGTATACTTGATTCATTGTTAAATTGCTCACTTATTCCAACACTAATCACAACGAAACCAAACGCTTTAGTTTTACCCCTTAAAATGACCTTCATTTCCCATACAGGACATTACGGAAAATTAAGGGGAAAGTGCTGATTAAAGGGGTAAAACTACAAAATTGTACCCATAATTTTTCACATTTTCCCCTTAATAATAATACAATTAAGGGGTTTCACATTCATGCTTTAAATCTAATTTTAAGGTAAAATTAAAGTGTCGGTTTCACAAATTAACAGTAACTTAATTCACATTAAGGGTGTTAAGGCAGGGTTAACGCAGATTTTAAGTACATTGTGTTTTGTAGTGAATAGAGTCGATAGTGACAACCCTAGAGAAGCTCCTGGTTAAAATACTGCATTGCTGCACCAAAAGGCTAAAAAGATGATCAACACAATTGCATGTTTTTTATTAGCTGTAGACAAACAGATCCTCCCGGTAAACACACATCAATACAATGCAGTTACAGTTCATAGTTTCATGTAGAGGCTCGAAAGGTGAGTGCATGTGTGTAAAGGCTATAGAACATACCCCATACCTGTAAGTCATGTACTAGTCAAATCAAGGGCTTCCCTGATAACATCTCTGCTTTATCAAACAGACACATCAGGGGAAAGATAGCAGGAGCTCATTTGAATGAAAAGGGTGAACAGAAGTAAAGGAAAATGGTGTCATATTCCAGTGCAAAGCTGCTGCGTGTTCATTTGTTTGCTAGTCCAAGTGTGCAGACAAACTTTTAAAGCCACAGACATACCATGGAAAACCAAAACTTTCCCACTTTTTAAAAAGATAAAATAATATGTGATTCCTATTAACGTTTAAAAGTGTACCTTTCAATTTATATTCATGCATAGAAACCTCGCTGTCGTAACAGACGATTTTGAAACTGTTTTTGTGATGTCACAAACACCAACCTATTTACACGGATCTGTCTATTTAGCCTACTCCTCTTTAGCCCCTCCCATTCACACTGGAGAGGGGCAATACATGATAGCCAATCAGAGTAAAGCTCGTTTACATTTATCTTCTAAAAGTCACAGTAACAGCTTGTTTAGTTCTAAGGGTTAAAGAGAGGTTGACAGATGGTCATGTAAAAATGCATTATGGCTGTAATAGAGACGAAAAACAAATGTAAGTGGAGCTCAGGTAAAAATAATAACTGTTATAAAGGAATGGTTATATGGTTGTAAATATTACATTTCTTAGTTTATTACTGTATTTGTATGTAATATATTAGTATTTTTGTACAGACACGCCCCCCTGCCCCGCCCCCCTAGTAATAAAACTAAGGTTTCTGAGACAAGGTTAAGATAAAGACAAAAAAACTTCCTTAATAAATAAATCCACTAAAACAGATAATAAACAAATCAGTAAATAATCAGGATGCAGCTATGGTGCAAAGAGGTCTAACATGGCTTTTCTTCATCACAGATTTCAGTCATCTATGTTTCAGTCTGAGCCCTCACTGATTAACGTTCTCCACAGCAGGGTGGGAGGTGGTTGATGACTGTTTTCATGTTCGAAGCTTCTTTCCCAACGTTTTGTGCCAACACTTTCTCCAGGATTTGATCCAGCCAGTAAACAAAGTCATAAATGAAACAGAAAGCTCTCTGTAGAGTATTTCATGTATCTCTAAATGTAAAAACAACACATAATTCTTACTCAAACTGTTTAAAGCACTAGAACAGAGGCAGTACTAAAAGATAACCAAAGATAATGTTTATTTGTGACTTTTAATAAACACTGGTATAAAAGTTAAACAGTCTGGAGTGTCTGACTGTCTTTCAGCTTTAATTTACAGGGACTGTAGCACAGAAAGTAAAAAAAAAATTCAAAATATAAAATGGTAAGGTGGTATAAACCGTATATAAACCGCTAAAGTTTTAATGCAAACATACAGTTTAATTTGAATGGATCAAGAGAGAGTGGAAATGGCTGTTTTTGGTGAATAAACCACACAAATATCATAGCTAGTGAACACTCAGTTCTTAAGGTTGATGTTAGAATCAGGAAAAGGATATAAGCGACTTTGACAAGGGCCAGATTGTGAATGTTAGACAACAGTATCTCCAAAACAGCAAGTTTTGTGGAGTGTTCCTGGTATGCAGTGGTCAGTACCTACCAAAAGAGGCCAGTGGTGAACTGGTGACAGGGTCATGGGGCCCAAGACTCACTGAAGCACATTATAGCACAAACTGATGAAAGATGCTTTAAAAAATAAATAAAAATAATGGAGAGATTTCAGAGCACCAGCTTGCTAAAAGTATGCAGTGGACGTTTGTGTCATGCGTGAACACAGCAGTGTACGCAGTGTGACGCCTGGAGCAGTAAGTGGGGACGGTACCTTGCTCAATTGTACCTCAGTGGGGCCACTGACAGGCCTAAGATTCTAACCCACAACCTTCTGATTGCAGGGGCCCTAACCACCAGGCCACCAGCTGCACTGGTTACGGGGCTGTAGACCAGCCAGAGTGCCCATGCTAACACCTGATCATATTTTATTTTATCATGCAGATGGCCGGGTGTGTGTGCGTCACCCACCTGCGTTAAAAGATGACACGGGGATGCACTATGGGAAGAAGGAAAGCTAGCAGAAACAGTGTGATGCTCCTGGCAATGTCCTGCTGAGAAAGTCCTGCATTCATGTGGATGTTACTTGGACACATTACCACCAAGTGCTCCTCCTTCTGGCAACAGTTTTCCCTAAAGTTCAGGAACAGTTTGAGGAACATGATAGATTCAGTGTTGACTTGATCTGCATATTCCCCGGACCTCAGTTTTACGAAACCAAACACCTTAAAATCACCTTCATTTTGACCGTAATACAGGAAATTTTGGAAAATGAAGGGGAAAAGTGCACAGATTAAGAGGGAAGACTGAGGTAACTACTGAATTTCCTCCTAATGTTTTCAAATTTGCCACTTAAATAATAGAACCTCCTGAACTAAAGCCTTAAATGTAAGATTAAGTTCACACTCTTGCTTTAAATCTAACTTTAAATTTAAGAAGTTGGTTTCACAACTTAATGGACTCTTAATTCAAGCGAAGGGGTTCGGTGTATTTTCTGGGGTAAATCAAGGTAGAGTTAAGCACATTTCACATTTTATGACTGAGCACCTCTGGGATGTGCTGGACAAGCTAGTCCAAGCAATGAAGGCCCACATCACAATTTACAAGACGAAGGATTTGCTGGTAAGGTTTTGTGGAGTTACCACAGCACAGCTTCAGTGTTTGTGGAGTGTCTACCTTGATGGGTCAGAGCTGTTTTGGCACCACAAGGGGGAACATTTTTTTAAGGCATACAGAATTTCTGCATGAATAAATTTCATCATGCGAACACAACTTTGTCTTTGAGTGAACTTACTTCTGGCAGCAGTTGTGTGGATGTGATGTTATTAATGTGGAAATTATGTTTGCATTTAATGGAGCAGATTTTTTACTCTTCCTTTCAAAGACACTCTCTTCTCTGTTTTTGTTCTGCCCTGGCTTTGACCCGTGCTATTCTGAAACCTCTCCACACTCATGAGTAGCTGCTCTGATTTCACTCTGTTTTGGAGGTTGTAATTATAGCATTGGGTTTCTGAGGCCCATTAGAGCCTCATCCGTCTTTACCTGGCCTGCCTGGACACACTGGCCTTTAAATTAAGGTTTCCTCTTGTCTGTTGGGTGGTGGCGCTCCATTCTGCAACCTTACTCCCACACATGCAGACTTTCACTCACTGAGAACTCAGTGTTGGATGTTTCTCCTCTCAAAACACAAAACTGAAACACAAACATTGTATCTAAGGCAAAAGTATACAAACTGTACTCTGCAAACATCTTAGGCACCTGCAAAACTAATATTTGAAAACGGTTTAAATGAGCAGCGAGTGTTTTTGTCCTATTAATAGGACTAAAACACCAAAAAAAAGAACTAAAAAGAAAAACTAAAAGAAAAAGAAATACAGTTAACTAGGAATTATATACTTATTGCGTGCTAACACATGTTTTATACTTTTTATTTTGAACGTTTGTAGAGTTTGTGCTTGTGTGTGCACAAAAACAATATGGACAAAAGTAATTGGATGCCTGACCATTACACCAACAAGGACTTTAATGACACTGCATTTAGATACATACACTTTCATATGGAGTTGGTCCCTCTTTGTAGCGGCTACAATGGTTTCCACGCCCCATGCTCTGGACTTGTTTTTCTATAACAAACTAGATAAAACTTGAATGCCCTGCAAGTGACAGAGAGCTTTGGTTTTATATTTGATTACATTAATGTTTGAAATTTATTAAAAAAATATTTGTATCTGTGTTAAAGGGAACACTGTTGTTAAAAAGCTCCTTATTAGTTTAAAGGGTTGGAAAAAAATGTTTTTGCACTTTTGTTCATATAGCAGTACTTTAAAAATAAAAGTGCACAATGCACAACTTTTGAATTAATTCAATTGTTTAATCATATAACAATATGATTAATTGTGATTAATCACAGAAAACCATGTGACTAATCGTGATCAAAAATCTAAAAGTCAAATATCCTAAAAATGAGCAGCACCTCTGGCCTAGCTCTGTAGCTCACAGTTTAAGCAACCGTATGAAGAACAGAAGGTTGTGGGATCACAACCTTCTGTCTTTAACTTTGTCTTGCATGTCACACTTCAGCTGAAAGTCAAATATCTTAAATAAATTAGTCAGCTTGTCAAGCCCAGTAGCTCACTGGCTTTACCTGTGGTCTTACTTAAAATAAGTGGAGTGTCTGGCCTGGCTCTGGAGTGCGCTGGTTTACACCTTGGGCTCAAGTCTGGAAGGCTGTGGATTCAATTCTAAGTCTTCTGCTTAAGAGCTTGCATGTCACATTCATCTGAAATCAAATAAATTAAAAAAGGTGCCCAACTAGTCAAGCCTGGTAGCTCACCTGCTTTAGCAGTTGTCTGAAGAACAGAAGGTTGTGGGATCTAGTCTAACTTTTATACTTTGTAGTTCACATTTCATCTGAAAGTGAAATTTCCAGAAACAACCACTGCAGCGATGAAATCCTGTGGCTCAGTAGTAAGAGCACTTTCGCTAAGACCTGGAGTGTGCGGGTTCTAGTCAGAGCCTTTAGCTTTATATATTGAACACCAGCCCTCATCTGAAAGTCAAATGACCAAAGACAGGTGTGGGATCCTGTGGCTCAGTGGTAAGAGCACTGCCTCCATGTACTGGAGGGTGTGGGTTCTAGGCAGAAACTTGAAATTTATATATTGTACATCAGACCTAAGCTGAAAGTCAAAATTCCAAAAAAAGGCTTGCAAGGTGTGAGATCCTGTGGCTCACTGGTAAGAGCTCTGCCTCCAAGTCCTGGAGTGTGTGGGTTCTAGTCTGAGCCTTTAGCTTCATATAGTGAACATCAGATCTCATCTGAAAGTCAAAATTAAAAAAAAAAAAGGCATGTAAGGTGTGAGGTCCTGTGGCTCAGTGGTATGAGCACTTCCCCCAAGCACTAGAGCATGTGGGTTCTAGGCAGAGCTTTCAACTTTATATATTGGACATCAGACCTCATCTGAAAATCAAATTTCCAAAAAAAAGGCCTGATGGTTGTGGGATCCTGTGGCTCAGTGGTAAGAGCGATGCCTGCAAGATTCAGAGGTCATGGGTTCGAGTCCTGGGCAGGGGTCTCCACAAACACCAATACCGAACAAGGGGGGGGAACATTTGCGTCGGCCCCCCCCGGGCTCCTGAGCGATGACCTGCTGGGGTTATAGAGCCTGAACCCAGAGACAGCAGGGGGTTTTACTCTGGAAAAAATGGCGTCGAACTTTTAGACAGTAGGAACCAACAGAACCAACTAGTTGTTCTACTGTTTAAAACATTTTCGATCCTGATAGGCAAGATTTGAACCAACATTATCCCACATTAAAGGCAAGGATTTTCCCACTACACCACCAAGTCTGACACAGGCCAAGCTTTTTTTGGGGGGTTTGTCTTGAGGATTGGAAACATGGTAGTACATGCCAAGGTAAGTTCATTGCAGTAATAGAAGGAGCCAATCTTGGATAAAAACATGTTATGGGAGCTTTAAGTGATCTTGAAACCGGAGTAAGAGGAACCATATCAACAGAATCATAATCAGAAGAATCTTTTTTGATTCTGGAGGAAATTACTAATAGAACCATTTGCAATTGTCAGGTTCATAAGTGCTGCTTCTTTGAAGTTTCTTTGAAGGTCAGTGGTGGATGAGGTAAAGGTGATAGTATGACTTTCAGCTTGGTTTCAGCTGGTGGATCATCAGTGAGGTTCTGATGACTCTGTCTTGTAACCCTGTTTCACTGACAGCATCATGTGTTTAAATCAAAAGTCATGTTGATTTGCCTCAAAATCTCCCAAATACACACACACACACACACACACACACACACACACACACACACACACACACACACACACACACACACACACACAGTTTTAGTTTCATGAGTGTAGGACTTATGGTTAAGAACTGCTTTTCGAGGAACAGATTTTATTAATTTCAGACAAGACTGAAATCAGTACATATAAGAATGGAGCATTTGCATTTTGACTAATTCATTTTATACTGTATAAACTCACAGAAAGGGATCTTTGCTTAAAGCCAAATAACTTTGCTGCTTCCCCAAAGAACCTTTCAGTCGATTGTTCCTCAGAGAACAAGATGCGTCAGTACAGTTTGAAGGACCTCTATAAAGGATCTGTGAATAAACCTTAACTTAGTAAATGACCTGTAATGTGAGGGTTCCTTACAACTTGAAAAGGTTCTTGCCCCTCACGTCTCATCTATAAACCTGTTTGTTCTACTGAGTTGCTCCAATAACACACTGCAAGTAAGGGCTTGACCTTGACTGGCTGGATCAGATTCATTTGTGAGCTAGAAGGTGGATCTCCAGGAGGAGGGTTGATGACCACCTGGTGTTACAGCAGACCTGCTTCCAGCACAGAACTAGTTAAAGAGCTACTGAGGGGAAATGGGTTTTTAGTAGTGTTTTTAAGTTTTCACTGCTCCCCCTGATCCAACTAATCAGCTCCTTTACATGCCCGTTCTGTGTTTAAGCTTGTTTCTTAAAGCACTTATATAAGTAGTGGCATCCAGGACCAGGATTAGAAAACCATGTTACAGAAGAAACCCACAATCTGGAGGGCAGCAGTGCTCTAGGAATAGGACTGAGAAGATTAAGATTTTCCAGTATTTCCCACCCTGCCCTGCATGTTCAAGTTCTTTCCTTTCTTTCAGAAACCACTTCAGCACAGACCGGGCTTGGTAATGAGCTGATTAGTGGATCAGGTGCGGTGGGAGCAGTGAAAACACCTCAGTGTGAAAAGCTGGAGGCCGCCTGGACCAGGACTGAGATAATTAGACTTCTCTGTAGGCCACGACTACTTCTGTCCAAACACTTCTAACTAAATAAATACAGAAGAAGATTTTTATCACAGATTTGACTAGTTTCTGTTCACTTAAAAATAGTGTGAGTAGATTGAATGATACCTAGAAAGTGGTGTCTTACATAGAGATGAAGTAGATTGCAGGAAATCACATGTAATTTTCACTCTTAGTGACTGGACTTCCTTTCCAGTTTCCGTGTTGATGCAGGAGAAGAACGAAGTCTAGCGCCACCTTGTGGACATATGTACCAAAATACAAGGATATAAAATGAACTTAAAATTATTAAACAATATTAAATGAATAAATACAGATACCTGACTGGTGATCTGTCCACTGTGTACATCTGCCTTTGCCTTATGAGTGCTGTGATAGACTCCAACTACACCCCCCTGACCCTAGTCAAGGAAAACCCTGGTTGATGACACAGTATCGAAATTGTGCTGAAAAATATGATACTATGATCGATTCATTTTCTTCCACTTCTAGTGGTTACCCCTGTTATAAACAGACAGAATGAAATTGAGACAAAATACTTCCGTCTGCTTGACAAATATCAAGTATTCAAATTATTTGTAAACCAAAGTGTTTACAAATGATGTATTCACTTCAGTTCCTGAGGAACACAGAGCAGAAGCTTTTATTTCAATAAACACATGTCAATAATATGCCAAGTTTACACAAAAATGAAAGGTCTTTCTGAAATATGATCCATTCGAGCAAATGAAGGACATCTCCTGCCTCATGGTGACACTAAGGAAAGACAGGTTTTGGTCAGATGGAGCTTTTTTGAGCCAACTTATGATAAAAAAAATTATATGGACAAAAGTAATGAGACTTAAATGACACTGCATTCAGATACACATACTTTCATATGGAGTTTGTGCCCCTTTACAACTGCTATAATGGTTCCTCCCCACATGTTCAGGACTCTGAGGGTAACTTTTTCTATAACAAACTAGATAAAACATGAATGCCCTGCAGTCACAGATACCTCTGTTTTATATTTGATTTGATTACATTAATGTTTAAGCTGAGATTTACAGAAATATTTGTAAACTATAACTGTGTTAAAGGAAACACTGCTCCTTATTTGTTTAAAGTGTTTGCAAATCAAATTTGCATATAACAATGAGATTCATCATGATTAATCGCAGAACACCATGCAATTAATCGCAAAACAAAATTTTAATCGTTGCTCAGCATCACAAAGAACATTACACAGTAAATAGTGGTTTTAAGCTCAGTATATGCACGGTGCTCCACCCAGGGTGAGTCCCTGCCTTGCGCCTGTAGACCCCGGGAGAGGCTCCGGGTACCTGCGACCTTAGTAAGGATCAAGCTGTTAAAGAAAATGAATAAATGAATGAATGAAAAGTTCAGTATATCAGTGTGTTTCTTGTGGAAGTCCAGTATTACTGTAGTTTCTATCAGAATCCTAGTTTGACCCGATCAGTTAAATCAGGAGCTGCTGATGGAAATCAAAACAACGGCTGGAGGAACCAACGAGGAATCTGGAACCGAACCAGCTCACATAAGTACTTTTTACAAACAAAACTAATCCTGATACTATTCACTGCTTTGTTTGATTGTATTTATTGTTATGTTAACTTTACTAGCGGAAAGACACTTGATCTCATGCTGAGAAAATAGCTTTAAACTATTTGTAAAGGTGTCTGAAGATTTTGATATAGATTTGTATAGGATCTATATCAAAATTTTATTCAAAGTCATTTTGAAGCCCTTCTTTTGGTTTGTTTCTTCCAAAATGTTCACAGTGTAAAAGGTGGCTGCAGCAGTCAAATGACTGAAAAATAAAAATCATGATTCGTGGTTCACTTTGGACAGAGTAAGATTATGACTGCACTGTTTTAAATGCAATATTTGTAAAAGCAAATTATTTTAAAAGAGCAAGCCTGGCTTCTGAGTAACTGTTTAAGTAACTGGTCCTACTATCAGGTGATTTTGATATAGATCCCTTGTGATTCAATTTATTTATACAAGGCTTTTTACAACCAACCTTGTCACAATGAAGCTTTAGAGAGTCCAGGTCCGAGCCTTTAGTGAGCAAACCAAGGGATGACAGAGACGGGTAAAAACTCCCCAAAGCTGGAAGAAGAAACCTTGAGAGGAACCAAGACTCAAAAGGAGAACCCGTCTGTTTGCCCCGGACAGAAAGAGAAACTAACCAAAAAGGTGGGAAAACTAACAACAGAAGGTCTTCAGCTTAATCACTACAGAACTGACTGGTCATCTATGGCTAACAGAACAAGAACAGTTAAGCGTGTGGAAGCATTGTTTGTAAAAGAAATTAAGAAAAAAAAAAGAGATAAGTGGCCCCTTATAGTCATGTGAGAACACACCACACCACACCACACCACACCACAAAGTGTGAACAGTGTGAAACTCTCTATTCTCTACATTTTACCCATTCAACAAGTGCATCAGCGGGCGCAGTGTGTGTGGATGGTGCCTTGCTCAAGTGTACCTCAGTGGTACCATAAGCCATTCTGGGATTTGAATACAATACCTTCTGATCACAGGGGCAACCCCCCAACCATTGAATATTATTAATAAGAAACTGTTATTACTCTGGCACTGTGCACTGGTTGTTATTTGCCGGGTGCATGGTCAAATTTTGTGTTTTTATGGTCAATGTTTGGTGTTCTAGAAGTACTGGTGATATTCATACTTTGGGCAGCTGCTGGGCTTCTGGTCAGGGTGTTGCAATTAGAAGGTTGTGGGTTCGAATCCCAACACTGATAGCCCTAATTGTTAGTGTTCAGTATCCTGACTGTATTGCCTTTTAAACTACTTTAAGGGAACTGCAATCCAGAACAAATAAAATAAACCAAGGTTTCCACACCTCCCTAAACACTAAAGACTTTTCAAGGACTTTTTTAGGCCCAATTTCATATTCAAAGAACCAAATAAGGCATAGGTTTGTACACAGATCAAGGTTGGTTACTATTATAACACTGTTTGCTTTCCTGCTTGTTTGCTTCTGTTTAACCTGAATCATTCAGTTTAAATCCTCAATTCTAATGGCCCATGTCTATTTATGTCTAATCTCAAATCTTCTCAAGGCCATTCATTCATTTCTCAAATTCACTAACTTTAAAGGATTTAAAGGACCTGTGGTAACTATGAATAAACCCAAACAATACTGTTATCAACATAAGCTTAGCGATTTTCATAGAGTTTTGAATACTCATCACAGATTAACCTATGTGCTGCTTCCTGGGATGATAAAAATAAAGCCGGAAAGACATTAAATAGGCCTGTTTTCCATAGAGAGTGATAAAGATACAATGAAACATTCAGCAGACTTTCCTGTTACCCCTCTGTTTATCACAGTAAATATCTGTATGGGTGTGCGATATGCCACAGCATCATGGTGTATCGCTTTTTGCTGTACTCCAGTTACTCTACACTGGTTGTTGTTCTTAAAGGCTCTCAATAGTTTGTCTGCCAGTTGTTCAGTGCTCTATAAATGACTTCTCTTACTAGAGCTCTGCTTCCTGACCTGAACCTGATCGGGTATATCAGGGTCTGGGGTGGATCTGTGCCGATTTTTCAGGTGCATCATCAGGTCGGGTTTGTTTTGTACTCTCTCATGCATTCTCTGTCTCTCTCATTTACATATACGGCATTTATCAGACGCTTTTATCCAAAGCGACTTCCCTTACTACAGGGGATAGTGTCCCTGGAGCAACTTGCGGTTAAGAGTCTTGTTCAAGGATCCAGTGGTGGTTTCCTGAAGGTAGGATTCGAACCCATAACCAGAGGCAAGTATCCTACCCACTTAGCCACCACCACCTCTCATAGTGTTAGCAGTGTTGGTCATATCTGCAGAGATTTTGGAGCGGATAAAAGTGTAAAAAAAATGATTCAAACCAAAGGGTTACCACCCACTGCTCCCAGGGCGCTGTGTTCCTGGCTGCCCGCTGCTTCAGTGAATCCATGGGTGATAAGAGTGGATGTGTTGAGCCACTAGAAAGGTCACAGCTTGTTCTAATACAGTTAGCAACAGGAGCATTTAGCGAGACTACAGTTGAAGTTCTGAGAAACACACTAATATTTAACACTGTTACAGATGTGTAAACACACCGATAAGACACACGGTGAGTGTGTTACACATGCGTAAAGCACCGGTTCATCTCATTTAAATCATTTTCATTTAAGTCTCAGCAGCTCTGGAAAACCACATGTGTAACAATGCTTCTCTGTTAGAGAGGTGAGCCGGGTCAGGACTGCGTTTCAGATTTAGCAGCAGAAGGGAGTAATAATCTATTCCATTCACATCAAGCAGGGACTAATATAATCTATTCCAACAGCAGTGACATGTTTCTGGAAAGTATCTGTGGGAAGAGATAGAGGGTGTGAGACATTTCCTTTACATTCTTTACTGTTGAGAGCACTGCTGCTGTCTGGACTGACTGTGCCCAAGGCAGTCTTTGTTCTGTATGGTTGTGATACAAACTCATCATTGGTGTTTCCTTAATACAAATCTCTGGGGTAACTACTATGAATCATTTAGCGTCTACTATGAATTCCTCTGCATCTTCTATAAATATTCAGTAACTAATATCAATGATCAAGTATTTACTGTCAATTATTATTCAGTATTATTACTAATTATTATTCAGTATTATTCATTAATTACTGAAAGTGTAAAATGGCCATTTTTGTCAAATGTGAACACACAACAGCACAGCAGTGTTAAATTCCTTCTTTACATCTAACCCGTTCACCAGATTCGAACCCACAACCTTCTCCCTAACCACCACAGCACCAGATGCCATAACATGTAGGTTATGTAGTTAAGAATCTTAAGACCGTCTGTTTTATGACAGACGGTCTTTTTCTCTCTCTCTCTCTCTCTCTCTCTCTCTCTCT
>JBBJLR010144358.1:0-15962 GCA_037577145.1 Brachypetersius gabonensis
ATGACTTGCTGGTTGAATAAAATCAACTTTAAGTGAAAATTTGCCTGGGGTATGAATAATTTCGAGGCTCACTGTACTTACATTGCTACCACTTATCACAGAGCCATTTAAAGAAGTTAAAGAAGCAGCACAAACCTGCAGTTCAGGCACTGAAAGCACGGATTCTTCTGATGCTGAGGACATCACTTCCTCTTCATCTTCATCCTGTGTAAGTTCATCAAAGTCCTCCTCTTCCTCTTCTCGATCTCCATCCTTCTCATCATCATTCTTATCTCCTTCATTCCCCTGCCTCCCTCTGTTGTCATCTCCTTCTCCATCTCCTCTCTTATTCTCTTCTTCATCTCCATCTCTTCCTTCATCTCCTCTACTCTCTCCATTCTGCTGCCCTGCTCCCTCTTGCTCATCTCTTTGATTCCCCTCCTTTTGTTCATCTCCTCCTCCGGATGTTTCCTGTCTTTCAGTGCCAGATGTGAAAGTAAGCAGCCCTGGTACTTCTTCACTAACGTGCCCTGGTTTAATAATAACAGAAGCGTGAATGCCTTCGCTACCTTTCTCCTTATTCTTTGCACCAGAGTAGCTGGCAAGTTCTCCTCCTCTCTGTTCTTCAAGACTGGGACAGTGCTCTCTTTCATCCATTGAGCTCTCTGAGGCCTCTGCACTACTGTCCACATTGCTGCTGCTTAAACTTGGACTACTGGAGGACTCTGACAGAGTAAGGAAGGGGTTTGCAAAAAAAGCACCTGCCATCTCCTCTCCGCCCACTTCTGCTCCTACCTCCATCTCCTCTTTCCACACCCCATCAGCACCACTACATATGCATGGAGTAGATATGACCTGAGTGGGAGCACCTTCTGAAGGCAGTCCAACATCAAGTGACACATTATCTTGTTTGACATGTGTCGTGCTTGAGGTGGACAAAGCCTCAAATTTCAAATGTTGAGGAGACACTTTGCTGTCTCCTTTATCCAAATGCAGCATAGGCTGATTTGGGATCAGATTTGTTTTGGGTACAAGAAGGAACTGTGGTGTACCCCCATGTGAAGCAGCCTGAGAATTATCTACTGGTAGATTAGTAAAACTGGAGAGGTTGTGAAGGCCTGGCAGTGTAGTTGCAGCACTGACGTACTGAGACAGTACAGAACTAGAGATTACATTTTTAGTGTTTAGGTTACTATCTAGAGTGTTCAGTGATGGAGCACTTTGTAAATCTGTCACGTCACTGTTTACCTTGCATAAGGCAGTAGCTTGCCAGGAGTGTTCTTGCTGGTCTATGGTTAGCATAGCAGGGCTTGCATTGAGGTTTTCAACAGGCTGAAGTGGAGGAGAGGGGGTGTGAGAGAAAAATAGAGGACTAGATTTCAGTTTAAACTCACTCTCTGCTAGTTGCTTAGGACAGTCTAGGCTTCTGATTCCATCATTGTTGCCAGGCAACAATGGCTGGGCCTGTGATCGGTGGTGAGGGAGGCTACTGATTGGTTGAGGGGTTGAATCCTGAGACAGAGGAGAGTTGGAGGACTTGACACACCCCTGTGTGGTAACTTGTGGATGAATAGTAGAATTGTCTAATAAAGAGGAAGGTGGGATGATGACCATAGGTGGAGCTATATTTGACATGTTTTCAGCAAAATTTGCAGTTGCTGCCTGTTCCAGATTCATGCTAACTCTAGCCCCAGGAGTAAGGGGTATAAGCTGGGACAGTTGATGGACAGGACTGAAAAGAGTTGGTTGGATAGGAAGCAGCTTTCTAGGCACAATTCGTTTTTTAGGCATATCCACTTTTCTTGGGACAGACTTTATTGCACAGGTGGTAACTACCCTGCTACTATAGACAGTGTTTTTACATGTTACAGCTGGAGTAGAGGGTATCTTTACGACTGCAGGGGGCAAACTAGCAGGAGGTTCTACAGGGTTTATACATCCCAGCTGTGGAACAACATACTGAAAATTAACTGGACTGACACTGCTTAACGGCACTGTTCCATGAGCAGGTGTGGAGGTTACCTGGCTCACCGGGAGAGTCCCATTCACCGGGATGCAAGGGGTCTGGGTCAGTAGAATTACCCCTGGAGAGGGAAGCGCTGGGACTTTAGGTAATACATTTACAGTGCTTGGAGGACAAGAAGGAGCTTTAGCCAATGGTGTAAGAGCAGGCTGTGCAAAACCATGCAGAGGGCGAGGTTTGGGTGTTCGGGCAGAACTTTGTTGCCTGGCAGAGGGATGTAATGGAAGAGTCAAACCTTTAGGGAGCCATTTAGAGTACCGTGTTTTTTCTGGAAAGGCGAGAGGAGGTGAAGGGTTAGCTGTCCTGTTATCAGATGGTGTTCTCTCTTCTGATTGGCTCTCAAACACTGCTCTATGGATGTGAGGCAAGCTTTTCTGTTAAAGAATACAACATTAGTGTAATTCATTTCACTTTTCTGTTACTTTTTTTCAAACAGGCACTGTCACAATAATTAATGAGGAGGCAAAACTATGAACTGAGTATTTATATTAATGTAATAACACTAATATGAGGACAAACACAATGAGTGAATAAATTAATCTGATCTCATCCATTCTCATTTTGATTATTTACTCTAAAGTGAAGTACCTGAAGCCAATTGGGCATGACATTCTTATCTCTCTCCACAGGGGGGCGAGCCTCTCCAGGGACAACTGGACAGCAACCAACTGGCAAAGGAGGAACAACACGATGCTGGCAGTAAAACTAAAGAAAAAACAGAAAATCTTTTCAAGAAATCACCCTAAAAACATAAGCAAATGCATCATAAACTACTGTTTTATAGAAAGGCCTGTTACTACATGTATAAAACAAACTACGTGACTGAGTTGAGGAAAGCATGCAATTTAGGTAACAAAGTTACAAGGAGATATATATATATATATATATATATACATATACACACACACACACACACACACGCAAAGTACCTTAATGATATTGTCTCCAGCCCTACTTGAGCTCATGTCTTTTACACGAACTCTCAGCTGCTCCACCTTTTTAGGGCGAATGAGATACTGACTCATTAGATGATAGGGGAACTCTGTCTCATTGAAGTGTTTCAGACCAAGGACAATCAGACTAGGGAGAGAGGGGGAAAATGTATTTTAATTTTGGGAGATCTGCAATTTTATGACAAATAGATGGGTAAGTGCTATATTTAAATACTGCTGCAATACCTATATCAAAATGTTCTAGAATAATTATACAGGACTAGTCACAAGTCAACTCCTACTTTTAACTTAGTGATTTATTTGATATGTTAAATATGCAACACTGTTTTAGCAATTACAATGTCAGTAAATAATATGCTACTTGGATATTTTCTGTAATTTCTGTTAATATATTAAAGAGTGTGTTCATTTATTTCACATTGTACAAACCTTAGCCCACACAGCATAGAAATTCTTATAAAACAACGTGATTGGGGAATCTGCAGTTGGAATAACCTCATTATAATTCGAGCAAGATAACTGAGTAGCATACCCATCTTCTCCCTTTGTGTAGAAGTTCTTGCTGCGTGGTGGTTGAAGATCTGGGTCCAGGCTGCAGTGTGGTAATAACTCTGGGTACAGAAACACAGATCGAGTAGCAAACAACCAGGCCAGATGAGCTGGGAGCAGTGGGTAGGCATGTGCTGCAGAGAAAAAGATGACCAAAAAAAAAAACCAAAGATACGTTTGAAATGCTGGTTAGGATATCCTACAACATCCCTTAAGCAACAAGTGCCTGATTAGAAACAAAACCAAAACAACCCATTAAAAGCATATCCTTCTAATTAGGTATCTCAGTTATGCTCACATTCATCCTGGAAGTGAAAGATTACAGAAGAAGCCCTGAAGTACAAGTCAAAAATGGTTCAATGTGGTAAGCAATAGTAACCCTGTGAGGTGTCTCACCAGCTCGTGTTTGTGTGGCTTTGGTTGAAGCCTGAGTAGAGGGAGTGTGCTTCAGTTCTTCCAGCAGGTTTAGAGATGACTGCAGGTTACACACCCTGAATATACTCCTGAAGCCTTGGTCAACCACTGCTCTTACCTGCTCTGCGCGCTTTGCAAATGAGAGCAACTCCGTCTGAAACACACCACAGAAAACCCATACTAAATATGTCCTAGAGCAATAAGTATATATACTCCATTAGTTCAGCCGTAGAAACACTTGGTATTAGGCAATAAATGAACAAATTAGGGAAACGGTGCCCAAAACATACCCTAATGCTACATGAACAGAATACATAATTCAATGTGGTCAGATCTGAATCTATTCATTTCACAGAAATGTCCAGAGAGGATCCCCAGATCAGTCAAGGATATCCTCACTCCAGGGCACTTTTACATTGATGTAGCACAAGCTTCCCCATCTCTTTTACTCTTAACCATGAAAGAAACTGAGAAACAGATCTTTATGGTATTTACCAGGAAGAGTTTGCTGGTGCTGGCCTGGCTCTGCAGTGCCTCCACAGGGCTACACAGAATGTTCACCTGTGTCAGGAGCTGGACATGCTGCAACAGACACATTTAGTCTAATTTAAACAGTTATACAAATAAACACTAATTTTGTGAGAGTCAAATTCTTTAACCTCTAAAGGGCTAGCTCACTGATTTTACATATCAAATCAATTCTGTCAGTAAAAAAAGGATGCACCCTGTTGGTTCAGAAATGGAATTCCCTTTTGACTCTTGGTGACAATCAAGGATCAAAGTGGTTCTTCTATAAACTACAAGAGGTGGGGCAGTAGATGTTACTATGTCCCACCCACTCTACACTCAGGAGCTGAAACTTTTATGGATGCTCACAGACAAATAGTGGCACACAAACATCCACACAGAATCCTAATAAGTTTGAGACAGAATAAAGAGCTACAAAACAGCAAGCACTGAGTCTAACCAGGCCCAATTTACTTTAACTTGTCTTATCCCTTAGCAGCTCACAGCATACTTGGTTAAAGTAGTATCCATAGACATTAAATACACAATTCTAAACGATCTAGTATTTATCGTCGAAAGGTTAAGAGGGAATTAATGATCTCTATTTGTAGATTCATATTGTTAGGCATTAACTGCCTAAATATTTACAGGTAACAAAGTTCACTTTGGAACCAGGATATGAAACTTTTAGAGCTTTTTGCATGTCTCATCCCATTAACCAGCTATCAGGCTCCATACCTGCTGGATTTGCTGTTGGAGCTGGAGCTTCTGGATGGGTGTCACCACCAGCGTGCAGGGTGGTTGGACAAGCACCACAGTGGGCCCTGTTGGGCTCTGGTTCGGTCGGCTCTGCTGTTCTCTCCGCTGCTGGAGAGCATCTAGCTGCTCACGGACCGTACGCCTGCATGCAGTCAGCATGTGAGCCAGTGGCTCCTCAAACCTTCACACAGACAGATGGAAGAGCTTTAAGAAGTCAATACATGTACTCATATCTTTTACCTCTGTACTCACACTACTTTTATGATCTACTGTTAAGTAAATAATACTAAAATAAATTTGCAAAAACTGAATAACATACTGTACATTTGTCACATATTTCTCCATTTCTTTTTAATGCTACTAACACTATTCTGAAATTCACTGTTTCAGTACTGCAGAATATAAAGCTAAAAAAAAAAAAAGCACTTGAAAAATCTAATTTACCTTTGACCCAAGACAGCAGATAGTAATCCATCATCTAAGAAGTCCAAATGTAACTTTTTAGAACTGGAGTTAACTAAGGACTAATAAACTGCGAATAAAATACAGTCCCCAATCACTAAACATTTCTGCTATTAAGGTGCCAAAGATGTTAAAGACACAGTTAACATTAGCATCTTAAGTCCAGACTAGAATGTCTTGCCTGATAAACTACATCTTGTTGTAGTGAATATGCTTGGAAACCAGGGTCATTCCAAGCCACAAACAGCCATTTTCTCAGAGCCATATTTAAATGATTTGCTGATAAGCTCACTCAGTCTAACTGTGCGGAGAATCAATTACAGCACAGTTACACAGGCAATGATAATTGTGCACACACACAAAGCCCTCCAAACAGAAGAAAATAGAACAGAGCCTCAAAGACATACACAAACACATGCAGGGCTTTATGTCAATGTGGAAAAAGGCTGGACAGACGTCACTGTGGCTCATTAACATTTTGAGCTTCACATCAGCCAAGAGACGGCCGTCTGTTCCCATAGCTGTGTGACATACGCACACACACACTCCATGTACTCAGTTGAAGTTCAGCCACCTCTCAGCCAGAATAACAGAAGGTATAGACCTTATCCTGAGCTACTGAACATTTAGTGACCAATACAGACAATTTAACGCTCTGGTCCTCCTGTGGGACATTTTTGTCCACTTCACTCTTTTTTTGGCCATTTTAGTTGTGTTAGTGCATATGGAATGAAAGTTCTCAAGGGTCTAGAGTTTTTTTCAGATCTTCAGAACTTATTAAATATATCAATAATATACTCCATAAATCCAATTGTAACACTTGACTCCCTCGTGATCTTAAGGATGACAGATGGTTTTGTGTTTGTGTAGGACAATAAAATTCAGTGTTGTTAATCAGTTACATATTTCAGATTTGTTCCATTTTTTTTTGGCCCCAGTAGCATTGAGAATGGTCATTTTTGAGGTTGTTTACTAACAAGTACATGGTGCAAAGGATTAAAAAAACCCAAAGGAATAAATGACAAGAACTGATGTTAGTTAAAAACTTTATGTAGTAAAAATGGCAAAAAAGTAATTAAAATATATAAAAATATATATAAATACATAGCCATTTTACAAAATATTATAAAAATAAAAAATGCTCACTTTGCCAAAAATGGATAAATGACAATCTGGAAGAAAACACTAAAACTAAATTTCTCAAGTGTTCAGTTTAGAATGAAAGCTTATTAACCTAAATTGTATGATTTAACAGTGTAAATAAGGTACTTTTCATGGGTTTCAATTGGTCATGAAGGAGCTGAATGTACAGTAAAAATGAGGAGGGCCAGAGGGTTAAGGCCTTTAAAATGATATGTTAACAGGCTCTTAACATTTTACAGTCGAGCTAAACGTTAGGTTCAGACTGCGTTTACACGGTTTTGCTCTTGCTTTTGCTCTAATCACAGTGTCCCTTTGCTCTAAAAGAAATGACCTAATGATGTCAGCCTTGCAGTTTCTATGAAATTAAAAGTTGTCCTAACATCAGTTACATTAATACAAATAAAAAAAAACTGCAAATGTTGGTCATCTCACTGAATAATTTTACATAGTCACAATAGCTTTATCAGACAAAATTAACTAACAATTGACACATACACCCCCGAAAAAAGATTACAGAAAATTCACACAACTTAATTAAACTTTACTAAAATTTTGAATACATTTTCTTTCACAGATGGCTAATTTTATAATTTATTATAAGTAATAATAAGTAATTTATATGCAATCAATAGTAAAAGAACAAACAGGCATAAACAGAAGGGAAGAAAAGTATGGATAGATGGATTGGGGGTAGGGGAGTTGTACCAGCCAGACATACAGCTGCTATTTAATCCAGTTAATGAGGTATATTCCTGTCCTTTGTGCTTAGACTCAGAAACCATGTCCACACTCACACGGCAGACAGAATTAAAACACTTCAACTCACTGATTGGTGCACAGCCAGGATACGTGTTTGTTTATGTGTAATAACTGTGTGCTCTACTGTGTAACTAAATATATACATATATATGCATCCATGCATGTGTGTGAGCTTTGGAACACAGCTGCTATCTATTATGGTAAATTAGTCTCCATGTCTGGATATTGCACGTCTCTCTCTCAGTCTCTCACACACACCTTTCAACAGGAAAGCATTAACACCCTAAAACACGCTGCCAAAAATACACAAACACACCTGTATGATCTAGCCAGAGAACGTGTATGTGTGTGTGTGGGGGGAGTACATGTCCATGTACATGTACGCTTTGTAGCTCTTAAGTGTTCACACTGTACTTTTGGTCTGCTGTAAGTCAGGTGACACCACAAGCAAGTCAATCTGCCTCCCTACCCAAACAGACACAGCATCCCTCTGCTGCTCTGTCCCAAAGGGAGACCTGTGTGTGTGTGTGTGTATATATATATATATATAGACATTGACCTGCTTTTATAAGAATTTTGAAATGAACATTAAAATTAATTAATTAATGGCAATTGTCTTTAATCCACTTTACAGTAGATGTAAACTTTTTGGAGTGAGGACCTAATTGTTCTCAATCACAAGAACTTAGGTACTAATGTTTGATGTTCTAGTCTGGCACTGGGCATGCTGACCTTAGGCTCAATGATTGTAATATATTTCAGGCCATTATGGACTACAACAGGCCTGAGAAACACCTAGAATAGCCGTGTAGTGTTCTTTACTGAATACGTGTCCAGAGGCACACTCTCAGACTCAGACACTACAGCAGATGCTAGACAGACTGTGTCAACAACAGAAAGAAAGAGAGCGAGAGAAAGAGAGAGGGACAGGCTATAAGGTGGTCAGTGTTACTGGCCCTGCTGAATGCATGTGTGTACTGAACAGGTGAAGTGTGCTGTACCGAATGGCTTGCGGGATATTGAATTTAGCAACATTCTGGGTCATTGTCTCTTCCTCATGGCCCTCTTCGTCATGCTCGCTCACTCCCAACTCATCCTGGAACTGGGGAGAAAATAAAGAAATCAACACACAAAACAGAGACTTAAAAAGACATGAATGTTTAATATTCTTTATTTTTTTACCGTCTCAAAGAGTTCTTCCATAAGCTCATTAACTTCTTTTTCTGCGGGAAGAGGTAGAAGCACAACGTGTTACAAGAAAGGAAAAAGCCTTTTAAATGGTGTGGTTGTCTCATGATGCCGTTAAACAATCATTTATTGATATCTTGTGTATTAATACACAAGTGAGTGTGGAAGTCTGACTGAACTCACTAGTGATGCGAACTGCTCGATCATTACGGTAGTCCTCCAAATCAGGTTCATCAAGATCATCGAGGAAGTTATATTCAGGATCATCATCATCATCAGCCTCTTCTGAACAGAGAATATGAAAAAGAAAGAGAAAGAGAGATTTATAAGAATGTCTGTAAACATGAAAGTAATAATTAAAATAAGCTAAAAAGCATCCAGAGATATGGAATTTCTTCCTCCAGACAAATGTATACTAAGACTTACATTAAAACGATCTTAGGTCAGATACAAGATAGATAGAGAAATAAGAGAAATTCAGTTTCATAATATTCTCCAACAGGTAAATATTAATAAAAATACCATGTATATGTATTTCAAATTATTCTTGAAATACATATACATCTTAACACATTTTTTTTTCACAATATCACAGAACAAGTTATTAAGCCTACAGCACACCAACATTAGCTGTTTATCCACATGAGAGTCACACTTAACCATGCCAACCCCACACACACTGATGTGAATGTGAATCTCACAGCTTTTCACACTCCGAAAAAAACCAACAATGTTTGTTCCGCAGAATAGTGTAACAGATTGCAACTATATTAATTATGGGGCTGAGATGCAAGAACTACCAGCGCAATCAGCAGTTAAATCCCCATAAAGACGTACATTTTCACCCAAATAGAGAGCCAATTTAAATTTATTTGCATGGAAAAGTACAGGGACAGCAGTAACTGTATAATGTCTATAAGGGACATGTGAAGATCCAACTGTCCTTTCAACGTCACATGATTCTGTTTAATAAAATCTATATCTACCTCTAGCCCCGCTCTAAAAGGACAAATTTATTATGGATTATGGATCATGTATTATTACCATTAAATCTTTAGGGCACACTGGTATTGAGGACTAAGACTTGGGAATGAAGGGGAAACGAAGAGAAACAATGTTCTAAGTGAAAAAGACTATGAGAACACGCAATAGGGGATGCAAACACCGGTGATGCATAAAGAGGGATGAGTAGGGTAAAGGTCAAGAGAACAAAAACAGGAGAGGGCAAACACAGACTCAGCCATTAATCCACTAAGATGCAAAAACACATACACATTAAACTAGGTACAAATACACCACACTTGGAATAAGCCATTAAGACTTTGTGAGGCATCGGTCAATGAGAATAGGTTTTGAGAGTCTGCCCCATTGGCAAATTTGTCATGCTTACATCCTCACCTTTAGCACACTGCCAGACTCATGGTTCTAAACTGCAGCTTTGTCTAACCAATACTAAAACAAATCCCTATTTCATCAATGCAACTCTAACCTTCATTGTCCAGGTGTGAGGTCATGAGGCCCTGTAGCCAGTGGCTCCACTCTCTGTCCTCTGCTGCAGAAACACAGTCATACATGTCCGGTGTGATGTCAGGCGCACGAAGTTCGGCCTCCAACTGGTCCAGTGGGATGTCCCTTAATGGCCGCTTTGACCTCGTCCGGCATGCCACCAGGCTGTCCTCTGCACCTTCATTACTGCTCAGAGTCTGAGAGACAAATGCATATAAGAGAGGTTTATAAATTCTTGCAAATGGTTGGCAGTCTTCATGAGCATATGAAAATTATAGCCAGGTGAGTTAAATCCGAGTTAGAACTAAACCATGCAGAGCAGAAACAATAAGCAAGAACAGAGGCAAAACCACGACGCTACACATTATGAAGAAATGTTATAAATATATAATTGGTAATACTGAGCTTGGACAGGCTTTATTTAAATTACAGATCAAATAAAAATGTTAAAGCAAATTATCATGTCAAGACTTATGATGGTTAGTGCTTTGTGCAAAAGAGATCCAAAATTTCCACAGCAATCAGTGCTACGATTAACACTTGTCTGTGGAGAGAAAGTTGCTATTGTGATTCATTTTACCCAATATGACAAACAGAGATGAGATAAAGGTCAATTACAGATTTTCTAGGAAGAGCACTTCAGGATGTACCCTCAAGGTGTATGTGTGGAGCTGTTCATGTACCTGGAACGGCTCCATGCAGAGGGGGTTAAGCTCCAACTCCTCATCCACAGCATGCAGTTTCTCCATGAAGGAATCGATGGCTTTCAGGGGCCGAGAGGAGCCACTGGGCTGAGAGGGAGGAGCTGGAGGGCCCATGGGTACAGCTTCAACTCTCAGATGTCTCAATGGCCTGGGCTTCTGTATTTACAGACATTTATATACAAGGGAAACTCAATCAGAAATTAAGAAATGTGGACAGCCAAATCAATGTTATAGTCTATAGTCGTTATAGTCTACGAGACATACAGAGAAACCTCTCTCTTGTGACCCTTTTCCATTCTTGGGCCCTGATTTATGAAAATCCTAGACAACGAGTTCTAATTTGCATGTGCAAACCATTAATTAAAGCTAACTGTACTCTCTGCCTCATTGTGTCTAACATAGTATCTGAGCACAGAGCTGCATTCACTAATCAGATAATGTTTAAGGAACAGCAATAATTCAGAATCTGTTTAAGGAACAGCTATTTAAAGTGAAAGTGGACAGAAATCTTGATTACACCAACATCACAAAATGTTTGTGTCTCAGGACAACCTCCTGGAATTAAAATGGTTGGCAAGTCTTGATCTAAAATATTGTCTTGTATTCTGAACTTTAAAACTCCTTAAAAAGAGTTTAACAGTGTTACATTATTCATTTCTTTCATTTTATTATTATTTATACAGTTAATTATCTAAGGGAATGAGAATCTAGTTGTTTATAATCATTTCGGGTCAAATAACATTTTTGCACTTTTTAATGAAAAATGAAGTGTGCCTGATTTACAGAAATAAAAGAAATATTTGACCTAAAATTTGACCCAAAGCCTGTATACATGATACATGAATAAATATATAAAGACTTCAAATTGTAGGCTGTTGTTGTGTAGAACTGTAAAATAGCGAATGTACCGGACATGGGCTGTTGCTCCTTTCTTCATCACCCTCTGAGAGCTCTATGGGTGTGCGAGAGCGACCTCGTCTACTGATGCGTGGTGATGATGCTATGCTGTCCATGTCACTCTCCAGAATAGTCTGTGAATAACAAACATAAAACAATTGCTTTTATACACCTCCAATTTTTGTGCAGTGACAAAGCGCCAATTGTCTGTTTTTCAAGTTCTGAAAGGTTGTAGCCGAAACGAGCAGAACTTCAGCACCTCTTCTGCTGTCTCATCCTCTTCATCTTCATCAGGATGATACTCCTCATCTGATGTGTCTTCCTCGTCTTCCAGAGGAATGTCTACAAACTGAGGAGGCTAAGAGGAACACAAAGAGAGAAAGAAGAAATGGACATTCTCACTTAAAACACAACTTACAGTGATGTTTAGTAAGATCTAGAAAACCTTCTAAATTAAATTACCTTTATTTCATTTGATTTCTTAATGGGTGAAATGCTCCAAGTGGGGATTCCCTGAAAGATAAAGCGAAGCCAAAAAGGCACAACAAATGATCTCCATATGCATCATGGACAAATATACTTTCTATAAAACAAAAAAAAAACAAACAAACACACTCACCACACCTTTCTCTACAACCTCCTTGAGTTTTGAACGTGTCATCTTGGGCTCCTTTTTAAGGATAAAAGAGTTTCAGCAAAACTACATAAACATAAAATTAAATTTCAAATGTTCCAGCTGTCTAATAGTCTTATGTAAACAGTGAAAAGACACATACAAACATGGGCATGTCCTGCGTCTCTCTGATGGCTGTTTTCATCATGGCCACTACGTGTTCATTGGTGATCACCTCCTGTAGTCAAACAAAAGCAGAGAGGAAAAGCACAATTACACCTCCAAAGAACATAAACATGCTTGTTCAAACAGATTGCCATCACACATTAAAGCTAATCAAAACTATTCAGTATGAGCCAGGGCTGGGGCCAGTACCTCATCAGGACTTACATGAATGATGTTGCGCACGTTGACTGATGTCAGGTTGTGCCGCTTTGACTTCATGGCCAGATCTCGGTCCAGTTTTCTGAATTCTTCCTCCGAGTCCTCCTCCTGATCAGCTCCTAGAGATGCCCTCTCTTTACCCGACACTGCTCCATCACAGTTCGTTAGTATTATTTTCTTCGGTTTTCCTCCAATCTTTCGCGTCTGCTGTTCCTGGTTCTCACAGCTTTCTTTATCTGCATGTAACAACAAAAATCAAGACTGAACATCATACTGGTGAAGACTATAAAATGATACTTTTAGTACAAATCTGCTCATTTCCATTATTTACCTTTTAAAATGTGTAACCAAACACATTAAAAAATTTAACTCACCCAGCGTAATGACCAATCCCAGCTCTGTGTCCTCCTCCGAGTGAAGAGCAGGAGATTCAGGACTGCTAAATGATTGCAAATCATTTCCCCTTTCAGAATAACCTAAAAATGAGAAAATAAGAATACTGCTCCACACTATTGTCCACTGTACTATCATTTAAACACTATGAAGTAAGGCTGGCTCAAATGATGAATACTTGGTAAATATTTGTTTTTATATGATGAATATTTGTTTTTTACTTTGGTATCTGATTCTTTATTTAGTTTTCGGAAGTTCTGTCGTCTTTTCCAAGCCACAAATTTTGTATTCTAAGCTATAAGACATTTAATGAGAAAAAACATATTTCAAAGGAAAGGAATTGTTATTATGTGGCTAAATCAATAAATAAAACTGGTTTAGTTTAGGCATCCACCTCTCCTCACCTCAGAGACAACAAACTGTACCGCTTTTCAAAAAGGCATTGAAGCTAACAGAGCACAGGGTTTAAAATCATACACATACAAGTTTGATGTAATATATAATTACAGTGAAGTTCATCTGAGCGGGCTACGACAGGTCTCTTGTGAGGTCGATGATAAAAATTAGGTCAGACCCTTCTCAAATCTATTTGCTGTATTGGAGGACTAGCGGAAACACCGATTGCTGTACCAAAACAATTTCTTCACTCATCCTGTTTTTCAAATAACATTATCATGTAATGAAAAATGTTACATGTGACTAACTTGCTTTACATTTTACAATGCTACAACAACTTTCTGCTAGATTTGTGGTAGAATAAAACCAGATTCGTTCTTTTTTCCAGAATTTGTTTTCTGATATTGGACTGTATCGGATCAGTATCATCTCTAATGAAACTTCTTAGCTGACTGTTCATTAGTCTGTGAAAATAGTCAATCTTTTATACAAGTTCTCTGATTTTTATGGTATTCTGGATGTGCGAAACACTGTATATGACTCCAGAAAGACAGAATTTCAAGTTTATACATTTAATCGTAACATACAGCCTCATCATACTGTACCTTGTGTCTGGCTGTTACTTTTAAAATGTCCTCTAGAAGAACTGTTTGGGCCCTTTCTCTTGATGGGCGTGGAGATCCTCTGCCCTGGACCAAGCATGAGTTTGCAGCAACCATGGGATACAGAGACAGAATCCTTCCGGATAAGTTTGGGTGGAACAGCTTGAGTATCTGGGGAGCAGGACTTGCGTCTTCGGCCCATTTTCATTGTGCTTGTGGGGCTGGTGTAAAACAGAAAATTGCAACATTGTGAGGGCAGAATGTGAAATCTGAAACAAACAGTTTATATATCCTTCATTTTCATCATATGAAGAACCATCTAAAATCATGCAAAAAGCAAATGCACAAAGATGTGGAAGAGCAATGGCTTTCAAACATTACAAGAATATTTGCACTGGGGACAGTGATACCCATGTACACACAATCACTTCAGGAAATTGTTTACTGTGAGTAAATCTGATGCTTTCAATAATATGTTTACTAAATGAGTAATAAAAGACACTGCAAATATGCGAATTAAACTACACCACCACAACTAGTCACTGTTAGTGGGGTTTTATGGTTCAAGATGTGTGGCATTTAATCCTACAACATAGCACATTAACTCAATGTCCTGATTATCTTCATCATTACCTCAATGTATCTCATGTAAACATCACAGCACTGTTTTTCTTTGAACTTCCCTGCTCCTAGCTGCCCCTACTAAACAGACTGAGGTTAAGACGAAAGTCAGCTTGAACAGGACTTATCCTGGACAAAAATTAAAGTGCTGAACTTAACAAATAAAACTAAATTTACTGCAGGAAAACAAGTAATTTCTCCTAACCTAAGAAGGTCCATACCTGTAAGTTACCTTGCTAGCACTATATGTTTTACATGTACATGTGTTAGAAATGAGAAACAAAAAACATTTCTTACCTATTATTTTTTACCCAAACTACATATCTACAGTCATGTTACAAGGATCTTACCACCATTTGTTTAGCCATCAGGCTAACAACACACAGAGCTAGCCAGCTAACTGAGGATAGCAGAATTTCTCTACTGCACAGCTTTTACTCTGGATATTGAGTCTTCTCTTCCACTGTTAAGATACTAATTGTTTTTAGGTCCTCCAGACATTTTAGAAATGATAAGTGCTTACCCTGAAGCAGTTATTTGTAGCCATCGGTAGCTAGCTAAAACACTAGCCAGCCGGCTCACAACAAACTGACGGCTCGCGGGTCATTCTCCCTCTCTCAATAATTACTGCCCCCTGCAGGCCGGACACCACAGTACGCTGCACAAACCACAGGCATTATCTTCACCCTCTTAAGACACTTGGGGTCAACGTTTCTTCTTCTTTCTTCTACTTTCGGCTGCTCCTGATTAGGGGTCGCCACAATAGATGAAATGTCTCCATTTCCGTCTATCCTCAGCTTCTTACTCTTTCACACCAACTGCTTGCATGTCCTCAGCTGTTCTTACCGCTGATGGCCCGGTTATAAGGGAGTTGCTCTCGATTTCCAGGACAGCCGGTGGGACTCTGATGTACAGTTAAGCAAAGTACCGTCCCCACACACTGGTCCTGAGGCGCTGCGTTTCTGGGTGCCCGCTGCCTCAGTTGGTGAATGTGTTAAATGTACAGTCGTGGCCAAAAGTTTTGAGAATTACTTAAATATGGGAAATTGGAAAAGTTGCTGCTGAAGTTTTTATAATAGCAATTTGCATAAACTCCAGAATGTTATGAAG
>JBBJLR010144400.1:0-13569 GCA_037577145.1 Brachypetersius gabonensis
GCGGTGTGAAGGTCTGGGGCTCGCCAAGAGGACTTGGAAACAGACAGAGGACAGTGAGAAGGGTTCTCAGCATAGGAGACAGGAGGGTGATCCTTTGTAAAGTAAAGAAATAAAGCAGTACCCAGGAGTGGGAAGACTCCCTGGAAGTGAAACCACAGGGGTGCTGTGTGTTTGTGTTGGACTTTCAGTACTTGTGTTACAAATAAACGGTCTCTCTGGAACTCAGCTGCGTGCTGCTGCATCTCTCCCCTTCAGACGACAGGACATGTACAGTGTTTTATGTCAAAATCTGTGTAAACGTTAGAAAGGTTGTTGATTAACACTTGCAACTCTGTGTCGTGATGGTTTTAAAAAAAAAAATCCAAAGGTAGTAAAAAAGGTATTAAAAGGTATTAAATTTAATTTAAGGATTGCTGTATATACCCTGTTGTTTTTGTTGTAAACTCTAATAATGTCATTAATGAATTAAGCTAATAAATAGATAAGATTCAGTGAGCATGATGAGCAAATGTTGCATGTTTCAGTGATCTAGATGATTGCTGCAGTGCTAAAAACTGTCTTAAACAATTAGAATGAAATGATACATTCATCGAATAGAGCGCTGTTCCATTACAGGTAACTCCTTCCACACAAATGTATGCCATTTATCTTCAACTGCGTGCTTAGTCACACCTTCCAATTCACATTTACAAAGGCTTCCCACAGAAACGACTTAATACCGCCTCCTTAGAAACATGCATCAACTCCCTCTCGTTAAGAAATCATTTGTAACTCCATTAACCCTACGGAACACAGAATGCAATTAGTTTTAATGTACTTTCCATCAGAATGGGTTTTAGAAAATGCCTAAGTGAAGTCATTACGCCTTATGCTATCATTTTAGACCAGGAACTCAAATAGAGTTGAATTTCCAACCAAGCTGCTTTCCAGGAGCATGAGAAATATAATATTCATGTCCATTATTCTTCTGTGTTCTTCGGCAAGAGAATGTCTTTGTGTGTGTGTGTGTCATATTTAGCATCTTTCAGTGCTCTGCCTGGTCCATTGCACTGAAGTATGTGAGTGCTCCACGAGGACTGACAGCTCCTCCAGCGCTGACACCACGGAGACCAACAGCTGGGAAGAACAGGTCTATAATAGCACCCTGAGGGCCCGAGTTAAAATAGCAGATTGAAACCACCCAAACAGCACCAAAACCCCCCCCCCCCCACCCTTCTCTCTGAGAGACTAAAAAGTTGAACACATGGCTACATTTGCTCTCCCCAACTACAAGGACAAAAATAGATTTCCATCATGACAAATAATGTACCATCTCACAGCTGTTTTCCCCAAAGTAACCGCATTGGTCGAAGGCCAGGTAGGACAGACGGCTTTTACAGCCGTGTACAGTAGTAATGGCATCGCGTTAATGAGGCCTGTTTTACAAGCCATTACCCGAGTGAGTAAAAGCAAGCTCTTACCCGAATGTTGTCAAAAGACGCCTTGTTGGTGACATCATAAAGGAGCAGCAGAGCTGGAAGAGAGGAAAAAAAGAAAGAAAGACATTTACAAAGAGAAAAGATGGATCTTTTATGTCATTCTGTTCTCATTCAGATTGTACAATAGAAATCATGAATGTTGGTCTCATCCCCTAGTCACCTCTCATTTTACTGCATTCACTGCATCATATTTTTATGGCACTTTTCATAATTACTACCCTCTAATCTGTTATTATACTATATCTGTTATACTTTTTTTTTTGCAATATCACCACTGTTATTGTTGTTTTTAAACTCTTTGTCTTTTCTTCATTCCTCTTGTTGCACTGAGCATGTTCATGACAAAAGCATTTCACTCAGGATAAATAAAGTTCTTTCTTATGTTATCATATCTTAGTTGGTTAACCACACACCCCAGGAAAAGTCTATTGATTATTTAAAATATCCACTTATGTTGCCAATTTGCATCACAGTTTCAAATTGGCCTTTGGTTCACATCATTTGAACTTCTGCAGTTTCCTACACAACCCTTGGATTATATTTCTTTTCAAAGCCGGGTTTTCATAATGCTGGGTAATTGCATTGCTCGCTCTTTGTCAGTCAGGCAGAGGAATCGACTGCCTGGCCTAATTCGCTGGAACACAAGCACGGTTCTTTATCAGAACCTGTCAGCGAGAAACTCAAGTGTGAAGCTAATGAATTTTGGGTACAGCCAGCAGAGCAGTGGAGTAGCTACTGGTTCTCCTGGACTTGTATGGAATGGGAAATGTTAATTAGTTCCATGGAACAGCTTGAGTAATAGAGTAAACCCTCGACAATCACAGGTCTTACGTTCTATACCCTTGTATAGTGAAAAACCCAGAAGTTGTGAGGTGATAGAAAAAATGGCCTAAAATGCCTATTTTTTTTGTGTAAACCACAAAAAATGCCCCAAATATGCTCCCAAAACACTTTAATTTTAACTCATTCTAATATATTACTCATAAAACCCATGTCTGTAGCGTACAGTTTACACCCGCAGTGCTAGAATGTAAAATACTGAAAACCCTTGTATAGATTGTACTGTAATTCATGGATGCGTGTTGTTTTTGGTATGTGCTGTCATTTTCTTTGTTATAAGCAGGGTAAATACAGTATAAACAAATTAATTTTATTTTACAAAAACATAATAATTAGTATGAATAATAATTGACTACAAATGACATTTATTTTGCCTGTGTTTATTTTGCCATCTTCCTAATCGGTGTTCTGCTCTACACACCGGAGTTCCTCTCTTTTGAAACGATAATTAGAGCTCAATATATTATTATTTAATGGCTGCACAGCACAGGCCCTGCAAGACTAGCCAAATACCCAATTCTCTGCTCACTAAGTAACAACAACTTCAAATCATCTGCATTCGTCATAGCTCATCTGATGATTCTGGAGTTATGGAGCTTAAGATACCACCATCTCTGATGAAGCTTTTCTGTTATTGCTTGGAGGGAGAGAGGTTGGGTTGCATGGTGAAGGGAGACTAAGATAAGATAAGATATCCCTTATTAGTTCCACAAGTGGGCAATTTGCATTGTTATGGCAGCATGTGAACAGACCAAAGGTAAGCAGCAAAACAATAGAATAAAAGCTATACAACAGTATTATATAAAAAGTATACAAATAATACAAAAATACAGAAATATAGACATTGTGTATATGAATAAATACATATATATAAACCTATGTATGTACACACTGGATATATGCATGTATATATGAACATACAGTCATGTGAGAAATTAGGACACCCCATTAAATATTTTGTTCTAACTGAGGAAAAAGTTAGGACATTCTACCTTCTAGTAGCTAGTGCCCCCCTTCACCCCCTTTTGCCTCTACCAGTCTGACATTGGTCTGAGGAACATTCTTTCAGCTGTGAGACGTTTGAGGGGGTTCTTGTCTGTACGGTCACCTAACAGCATCTCAATGGATTTAAGACCTGGGCCATTCTAGGACTCTCCATTTCTTCAGCCAGTCCTTGGTGGATTTACTGGTATGTTTTAAGTCATTGTCATGTTGCAGGGTTCAGTTCCACTTCAGATTGAATTTTCTTACGCACCCTTTACGCACAGATCTGTGCTTACGCACGCTTGATAAATGAGCCCCTGGTCTTTGTCTACATTCTCCCTGGCAAACTTTCATGTTTCTTTTAGAGAGCAAAGGTTTCCTCATTGCACACCTCCCATGCAAGTTAAACTTTCTGAACGTTGAGGCATGCACTTTTACATCAACAGTAATAAGAGTCTGCTGTAGGTCCAGTGATGACTTTTTATGGTGTGTAGAGCCTTCTCGTAGCATCTTGCGGTTTGCTCTCGGGTTAACTTGCTTGGACAGTCAGACCATGGGATGTTGACAGTTGTTCTGTAAGTGCTATTTTTCGAACAGTGGAATGTCTGATTCAAATTCTTTTTTAAATCCTTTTCCATACTCATAAGCTGCTACAATCCTCTTTCGGAAGGCCTCAGACAGCTCTTTCAATCTCACCATGGTGTTCAAACTCTCACTTCAACTGTCAGAAGCACACCAAACGAAATGTCTGAGGTTTAAATAGGGCAAGCCTCCTTCAAAGTGCTGAGTAATAATGTTCTAATCAACTGATGTGAGACAACTGTGTGTGATTTGAGCCATTTTAAGTGGGAATACATGGGTGTCCTGATTTATTCCTCACCAGAAATTGTCGAATTACATTTTACAGAAGATTTTGAAAAGTCTTTTCTTCAGTTTGAATTGTTCAGTTATATTACTTGAATCTCCCAGTATTGTGACAGTTAAGACTGAATATCTATATGTCCAAGAATGTTACAAAAGCACACAGGCTTTCATAGGGCATCCTAATTTTTTCGAATGACTGTATATGTATGTATGAACATATATATATATATACACAGGTATACAGAAACAGTAATAATGCACCAGAGGAATTGAACGTTGTACCAGAATGATATGGCACACAGGAGAAATATTGCATACAAGTGAAACTATATTACTTATCAGTCCTTAGTGTTTAGTTGTGTGTGTTTGGTTGTGTGTGTATGGTCAACTGCAAGGTGCTGACTGACAGCAGCTCGAAGGAAAGACCTTTGGAATCTTTCCTTTACACACCGTAGGTGCAGCAGCCTGACACCGAAGGAGCTGCTCAGTACTGGCTGTCAAAGTGTCCAGCAGGGATGACAGCTTAACCACGATTCTCCTGTCACTCACAAACTCCTCTAGGGCTAAAAGGCATCTTAGAACAAATATGCCCCTCCAGATCAGCCTGTTCAATTTCTTTCTGTCCTCAGCAGAAATGCTGCTGCCCCACAAGACCACACCATAAAAGACGGCTGAAGCGACTAGAGTTATAAAAGGTCTTCAAGACCTGAACCTCTGCAGTAGGTACAGCTGTCTCTGTCCTGTTTTTGTAGTGTGTGTGTGTTGAGTCCAGTTTATTGTTCAGATGAACAGCAAGGTACGTGTAGCTCCCCATAACATCAGTGTCCATACCCTGGATGTTTGTGCCTGTGGAAATCTACCACCAACTCCTTGGTTTTTCCAGTGTTGATCTGGAGGTAGTTCCGCTGGGACCAGTCCACAAAGTCTCGGGTCAGTCCTCTATACTATCAGTCCCCTCATTAGTGATGAGGCCAACTGCTGTAGCGTCTTTGGAAAACTTCTGTAAGAAGCCGTTGGTGGAGCTACAGGAGAAGTCTGCAGTGTAGGAACACCCTGAGCACCCTGTCCAACACACAGCTCTGGACCATGATTCTCAGAGTGCTCTCGGTAGTTTACAGGTGAAGAATATCCAGTGATGAGTTCATCAGGGTCAGAAGCTGAGCATAGACCAACTGCTCCAGGGTCTTCATCAGGTATGGATGTCAAAGCCACCGGAATGTAGCTGTTGAGGTCCTTGGGATGTGGGGTCTTCCGCACTGGTCTCACGATGTCTCTGTCTTAACAGGCATTGCCACAACATTTCTTTCTAATCAGGGACCAAGAGCGTATCTCCTTTTATAGTTCTGTGTTATCAGTGTTCTTCCTGTTTTCACATAGTTATTCTAGCTTTGCATCACTGCTAACTTTCTTTCATGTTGTGAACTCTGCAGGAGACGAGAAACACTCCTTGTACTCCTTGTGGACGTGTGGGAACAGACACCTCAGACATCATTCTTTTCTTCATTGCAAGCCCCAGATCCATATAAATGGACCTCCTGTCTGTAAGACTGTACTGATTAGCATATGAACTACAATACTAAAAGTGCACTATTACAGTATATAGAACGCTGTAGAAACACCAGTTTAATCCATAAATCAATAAATTATCAGAAATTGTGTAGGAGCAATGAAATATAATTAAAAAGTATTATATACTTAGTAAAATGTATACTAAACATGTGTTAAGACAGCTTTAAAATACTATCGGTCGACGATAGCATACAGATTATTACAAATGACAAGTGATGAAGAAAATCCAATAAAGAAATTGATGAATTATCACATTTTTCTAGGGGTCTTTGGGTCTCAATATTTGCCATCATCTGCTCCTGAGATGCATCAAAATGGATCAAAGGCTGCCCTGTCTTTTCCTGCAGCATGTCTACTTAAAAGTGTTGGTAAAGTGGAACAAAGTAACATGTAAATGTAGCGCTACTACTTTTTCTTGCAACACAGTCAAGCACATTACAGTTTTGATGTGTGTAATTATGACAACTGATGTAATTATAATTGTGTTACTTGCTTTCCTCATATTTTGTCCTTGTGCCTTCAGAAATTAGTGCACACTTGCTACCCTTCGCAGACAACCATGCAACTTGCTGAGTAAGCAGTATTAAATTGTCATTCATTTTCTGTAAACTCCACACACAAGCCACACACACAAGCCAGGACAGAGATTCGAATCCCCTACCCTGGAGGTGTGAGGCCACTGCGTAACCAGGGGCACAGTATTCATTTTATTCAATCATACCTAGACACATATATGATCACCTGTGAAGGTGAAACGGCTAATGTACGGGTGTGTATGTGGTTTACAATCAACTTTGAGACACCGCTCAAACTACTTAAAGCTCAAACTACCAAAAGCTGAAATTCTGATCACGAAGTCTGCAACGACCCAACACGAAAAATCGGCTAAAATGGGCACAGCCTGTATCCAACTAAAGGAAGGTGGAGTCAGATTACTGTATCCAGAAAATAAGTAAAGTAATCCCATAGTTTCAATTCAGCTGACAGTGTGGGTGGAAGGACAGATCGTTGGCTTCTGCTTTCCTTAATGTCCTATGAATTGACCAAAAATAAAAAAATTTGGCCCGCTCCTCTTTTCTCCCTTTCATGTGGAAACAGCAAGGATGTAACCTACAAGTAAGAGTGTATGCGACTGTGTTCTCGATAGCGGAGTGTGCTGATCATGTCCAGAAAGGCAGTACACCAGGGATTACACAACACACTTTTGAACTAAGGTCACATTCCCAGGTCCAGCAATCAAAAGAGATAAAAAACACTGAGGCCATGGAGTTTTGCCGCAAGGGCACACTTCTTGTCCGTTGATTCTCTCCTGCCTCATTTAGTGCTTGTGAAAGACAACTTCTGAAAAGCTTCATATTTATTTATAAACCAAGGCAAGGCCTATAGGCAGGTAAAAAATTAGACTGCTGCAATAAAGCACTGAACCCTTTTAACTTTAGTAACCCTTTAATTCTAAGGCTTGAGATGATCAGCTAGCCTTGATTTCCAGGCAGTATCCTTAGCTCCAAAACGGGTTGCTACAGCTGCCAGTCTTTGTCAAAGAGACAAAACGGCATTTAAAATACATCGTTTTATTCCTGGTGAGATGTGACGCAATATTGATGAAGTGGTCCAAACAATGCTGCTTTCACACCAGCATTCTCCTGTCTTCATGGTTTCCTGACACCAATTAGGTTCTATTCTGTAGTGGCACCAAACAAAATTGCTTCCTACCCACATTTCATTGCACAGCTCATGAGAGCTGTAATTGAGACTAAATGTCACTTTAAAACACACAATGAAAGGCCAGATCTGTCTTCCATACGGCATCTAAAGTGCATTGTAACTTCCATACAGGACCTTTAAATGCCATTTGGAGCATGTGGATTCCTTTATAGAACCCTTTTTCAGGATGGCACTTTTCTCAAAAGGTCTGACTGAAGTAACTTGTTACTGTGCCTTTTGGAAAATGAACAATAGCTTAAAATGGGTGGCATTTAAATTCAGTAGAAGTTAAAAGAGCCTTGAGTTCAGACTTAACATAACAGAACAGGTAGGAGGCTTGCCTTTGGGCCAAGAGGTCATGGGTTTGAATCCTACCTTCAGCATAACACCACTGTGTTCCTGAGCAAGACCCTTAACCCTGAGTTGCTCCAGGGAGACTGTCACCTGTAGTTAGGGAATGGAAGTCTGCTAAATGCTGTAAACATACATTTTGAGCTTTCTTTTTCTGCTTTTTCCTTGTGCCATCACTGTCCTTAGTCTGTAAATGATTTAGCAATGAGCAAAAATAAAATTGTTCAGTTCCCCAAGACTAAATAAACAGAATGTTTAATAAAGAAAATACACGAGTACCTCAGAAATCAGTGTCACAATCCAAAGGTTTTGCTCCGTGCTACTAACTTTGTTTCTAACAGTAACGCTACTTACTAACGCTGTGATACACTGTGTTTTGACTTCTTTTCATCATACCCAGCACTAACTTCTTCAGCAATTTTTGCTACAGTAGCTCTTCTGTGGGAATCAACCAGATGAAGTGGCTTTGAGCACCTGTTGTAATTTCTAGGAGGCATATCACCACACAAGACCTTCTGTTTTGGAGATGTTCTTCCCCAGCCATCTAGCCATCACAATTTGGACCAATTTAAAGTCACTCAGATCCTCATTTTAGATGCCTATCTTTCCCTGCACCCAACACACCAACCTCAAGAACTGACGGTTCACTTGCTGCCTAATTTATTCCGCCTCTTGACAGATGTCATTATAAAGAGCAAGGCAATTCACTTCACTTGTCATTGGTTTTAATGCTGTGGTGGATTGATGTACATTGAATAGTTGGTAGAAAATTTTTGTTTATTGCCATATCCCTATAAGTTATCATATGAAAGGAGTAATTTGGCTGATACTCCTATATAGAGCAACTTACAGTCATTAGTTACAGGGACAGTCTCACAGTCATTAGTTACAGGGACAGCTCCCCTGAAGTGTCTTGCTCAAGGACACAATCTCAGCAATCGTAGGGTTTGAACCTGCAACTTTGTGGTTATTGGCAGATGTTTTACCCACAAGGCTACTACCACCCCTATGAACATTTGTGAATGTGAACAGGGTCCACTATAATACTGTAGGCGCTGAATTCATTCTGGGCGGTGCCAGTCCCAACTCCATCTCCAACTCCTGCCTGTTCAGGCGTTTTTCTGACTCAAAAATATACATCCATGGAAAAAAAATAAAAGCATCATTTTGGGGGTAATTGCTTGGGTAATGTGTGGAAGTCTGTGTAAAATGTGCATGTCACTATTGTTTTATACATTATTGACCAACACTTGATTCAACATCCAGACAAAAGAAGGTTAGAAGAATATAAGAAAGATAATACATTAATCATTATACCTTGGAAATGTTAAACTACACTCTTGAATTATTTTACAACTGCAACAATTAAAACAGTGATGTTAAGAGCAGAGTGTGTGTGTGTGACTGTTTCATCCATCAGAAACTGAATCAGGAGTGAAGCTGCTGGAATACAGACCATAGAAAAGCTGCTCTACAAACACTACTGTCAAACCAAACAAGGTTAAATAAGTGCAGAATGAAATTAAGCATCATCTGAGTGTGTGCACATGCATACGTTTCCTCAGTATCATACCTTTGGCTGAGGTGTTATAAATTCAAGAAAAACACATCTCACACTTTCACAACATGCAAAAACAAGATGATAATATTCAGACGGTTGGGAGATGGGATGGGGGGGGGTGATCACGCTGCACTTGGCATCTCACGTGTTTTCCCTTATACAAATCGCTAGGTGGATAAGTGAGGCGGACGAAACAAATTATTGTGTGTGTGTGTGGGGGGGGGGTGTTTGCATGTAATATAATACAGAGACATTAAAGGAATACTCCACTGTCCAGCTGCTGAGGCGAGCCCACTAATGATTTCTGGGAGGGGGAAAAAAACATCTGTAATTTATAGCAATTGTTAGAATTTGTCTCTGTAGTATATAGTTAAAAAAAAAAAGCCAGTGGTCCCAGTAGGTTATGAAATAGGGTCCTGAATTAATCAAGAGGAATCTACCAATCATATTTTGAAGTATTTTTATATGAGCAAATGTCACCCTAAGCCATCTGTAAGTCCTAAAAACATTACTGACCAAACATGAGCAGCAGTCTAACCAGTGGGTTGCTATTCTACCAAACAGAGGACCAATTAACTTTGCTTTATATGTAACTATATGCTACAGATGCACTATTTCAACCCTTATACTATTAAAATAAATCACAAATCATTTACTATTGGGCAGTACTGGTTAATATGTATCGTAATAAATTCTGACAGTTTCAGTGGTGATGGCCTAGTCGGTAGGATACTTGTCTCTGGACTAATCCCACCCTCAGCACCACCACTGGGTTCCTGAGCAATCCAGTTGCTCCAGTGAGACTGCCCCCTGTAGCTAGGGAATGGAAGTCGCTTTGGATAAAAGTGTCTGCTAAATCCTGTAAATGTAAATTCAGTATAGTGGCTTTAAACACATGGAGTGGCTTCTCTGGGTCAGGCAAAAACTTATTTGTCTCACGCATGCATTTCATGCACACGTCTGGCTGTCAGACACACCTGACAGCGTTGACCTCAATATTACAATTTGATCGTGCTGTCAGTAAGAACTTGCTGTGATGCAGCACGTATGAGACTCCAAAACCACAACATTGCCTGATGCAGCCTGAAGCCGGTGGTGCAAGTGGAAACTGAAGCACAGCAGGCAGACAGATGAAGGCTGAATGCTGATCACAAAGTCTAGACCAAACACTGCTCACTAACGGACAAAGTGGACTAGCTCAGAATGCAACTGACTGCACAATGGCTGCTGAAGTGTTCCTAAAATCACTACTGGCTGCCACTGCTGCTCGACTTTTTCAGCATTGTTCTTTGTTTAAACTGAAATTCTAGTGACTTAAATTGACATAGAAAATTATTCATACTCTTATCAAAACCACCACCAGATGTTTAGTTCATCCTCCATCGCCAGTAATAGCGGAGATTTAATTTGTCAGAAGTGTTCGTTAGTTTTGTCGCTGACGATCTGATGGAAAAGACTACCCAGTTACAGATGCACCCCTGGACTTCAATCAGGACAAGAAAGCGAGAGTCAGGTTCGTTGCAAGCAACTCTGGGTGCCGTAGGGCAGGGTAACTCCAGCTGAAGAGCCCCCACAGCAGGGCAACTGGGTGGCAATTCAGTGGGTTTATCGAAACTCGTGTCAACCCTTGCTGGTTCTCCGTTTGGTCCAACTGAATGGTTAGAGAACTCTCTTTGATTAACTTTAGAAAACATCACAGCTTTAAGACATAAAAGATATACATAAAAACATTGCTCCCTGGAATAACAAACATGTGACCCAAAGCAAAATGTTCGAAAACTGTAAATGGTGATTAACCGAACTGAAAACTTTCATCAGGAAGGAGAACCTGACAACACAGTGCTCAGATTCTCACTGAATCTAACAAAAAAAAAATCTTATTTACTACAATTAACTAACTAGGAATCAGTGAGGTACAAAACCTGATCCCGGCAACCTACGGTATTGAGGATTTATCAATAGAATCTAAGCCATTAGACAAGAAATTCAAAATCCTACTCGACCATGTCTGCTCCCTGATACAGGCAATGCAGGTATGCATCAAAATATACAGCTCCAGAAAAAAATAAGAGCACTGCAATTTATTATTAAATCATCTCTTAGTGTGACAACCATTCATTGCCAGTGTCTGTTCAATTCCTACACAAACACCTCATTCTGCTTTATGAGGTACTGATTAGTGATCACCTGAATTACATTTTATTTAATGAGGAAAAGTATAAAAACATTGCTGTAATCGACTCTCTCCTCTCACACTGAGACCAGTTGGATGGTAAAACACTACTAGAAGTTCATCAAAGGTAATTATTGCCATTTTGTTTGAGACAATAGATTAGTTTTCTTTAAATTATTCAAGTTCTGTGAACACGGCATCATTTCTCTTATTTTGATGGATTGTCATTTCCTTTAAAATGTTGGTTGAAATTAGGAGAAATATTGTCAGCAGTTCTTAAAAACTATGGCAAGGCTGTTCAGTTACTTTCACCTATAAAAGATCAACATTTTTTGCAGTGGTCTCTTACTTTTTCCGGGGCTGTAGCTGCAGCAGAGAGGCTGGTATCTAGTTCAACAGTCAGAACTCAGTTGTCAGTACAATTATCCTCTTATCAAAATCACCCACCTGTACTTTTGATTCAGCTCCAGCAAGCCTGCTAAGTCCTAGCATTAATAATCAAGTCTCAGCATTAATAATCAAGTCTCCTTTAGCAATAATAAACCACAAAAAGCCACAACGGCCTAACAGAAACATGACTACATATCAGAAACACGAGTTACAGGGAAGGTGAGGGTCATTGTGAGGGATAACCAGCAACTCAAACATGAATCCAAGGAACTTAAATACATAGACTGACTCTGACAGAAACCAATCAGAAACCCAATCCCCTTAACTAAACACAAGACAGCTGATCGGGTGAACTCTGCTACAAACATACACACAGAATGTCAAAATAAAAGTCCCCATAACAAAACCCCAATCGATTACTACTCTCTTGGTACTGGTTATTCACCAAAAGCATTTTAAACAAGCAGCTATTAAAGAACCCAACTCTTGAACCATACAAGCTCTCAAATTACATACCTATTTCTAATCGAAAATTATCTAAGAATTTAGAGAAAGTCCTGGCCCAACAGTTTAGTTTCTGCATAACTACATTTGTGAAAAAATCCTTTCTGGATTCCAGTCTCATCACAGCACTGAAATAGCCCTAATAAAGATAGTAAGTGATTTTTCCTGTTTGCTGACAACGGATTTGTTGTTTTTGCTTGACCTTAGTGTGGCACTCAATTCTATTAGACAGACTAGAAAACCTGGTCAGAGTCACAGGAACAGCCTTATCCTGGTTTAGATGTTACTTGTCTGACAGTAAGTAAGTGTCAGTCCCAGTCCTCTTTTATTGACACTATATACAGTTCTAGAAAAAAAACTATTTACAGTCTCCTACCACAAAAAAACAAACAAAGCAAAAAGCCGGATTAAGAAGAAAACAAAAGAAAAAAAAGAGATTCCTCACAGGCCTGTTTGTGTGACTCTGGAGAAATCACTTACAGGTTCAAGTTAACTTTCCTGTCATCCTCAGCTGAGTGTGATGGGACAACGTTTCTCTATAGACCACAGTGCAACAAGTTTTGCTTGCCCTCCTTTTCCTTTTTACCCAGGCATCTGTGCAAAACAAATCAGTGCATCTCAGCCCAAAAGGTTGTCACAAGAATGTGTTCCTTGAGAGCACTGCACCTTTCAGTGACATAGTTTCTAGACTAAAAAAGATCACAATACCCTCTCAGGAATGTTTAACTCATTAGTAGCAAGTAAACAACATTCATATGATTGCCAACCAGTAAATCATGTGACTGTGCTAAATGCTCTGTGTTTGGTTGGTTTGCTGTTCAAGTAAGTGGCGAGGGGTTCAGCCGCCCATGTCAGAGTACATCAGGTCTAAAATATCCCCTCAATGCAAAGCATTTAGGAGATACCTCAGTGGCTAGCTAACACAGCCCACTCCCAGTGCCACCGGCCTGCCACACTAGACCAGGCACCAGACTCAAACTGACAGAAAGGTCTCTGCTGCTGAGTTTGTCACTTCCAGTATTGGAGAAAGGGGTGTTATTCTTCTGTTACTACTAACTGTGGCTTGAAATGCCTTGTATGCTGGGGCCGGAACCATAATAATGTGTCCACCCACATCTCCCAATATTATTGGATTGAATTCACACCAACCG
>JBBJLR010144409.1:0-15953 GCA_037577145.1 Brachypetersius gabonensis
ACACACACATATACACACACACACATATACACACACACACATATACACACACACACATATACACACACACACACACATATACACACACACACACATATACACACACACACACATACACACACACATACACACACACACACACACATACACACACATATACACACACATATACACACACACATATATACACACATATATACACACACACACATATACACACACATATATACACACACACATATATACACACATATATACACACACACACATATACACACACATATATACACACACATATATACACACACATATATATGCATATACACATATATATACACATATAGTACAAAACTGTATTTTCCTGTTTATATTAAATTAATAAATAACACACAAAGCAAGTTCCAAACAACAAGGGTGAGATGAAAACAGGACAGAACAGAGAAATGACACTGGTGGGCACAAAAACAAAAGGTGTTTAACGTGACCTGACAGTGGAATCACCTGGATGTGGGAGGAGACAAGTACTTGACTTGAACTCAAATGGACCAGGGACATGTGGCAGATGTAACAGACACAGGCGAGACAGAGGAACAGGACAGGGACACGTCACTCTTGCTGGATTGTGTCTTTCCTGATGTTGGTTGCCTTCCATTTTTTCAGATCTCAGAGTGGACATCCCTGAACGTGTTGAGGAGGGAAATACGACGCTTCTAACGTGCAGGACCAGCTGCAATCTGACATACAGGGACCAGATCATCTGGTATAAAAATGGACACCCAGTAGAAACAAATCAAGAAAGGAAGGACATTCTCCCCCTCCAGCCAACTCGGTCGAGGACTCCGGCAGTTACAGCTGTGCTGTGAAAGGACTTGAACATCTTCCTTCTCCTGCGGTCACTCTCAGAGTCAGAGGTGAGCACCTGCTGGAAGCGTACAATGAATTTTACATACTGTCAACATGTACCCTCACCCACCACTACCACCACCACCACCACCACCACCACTGTTACCAGCAACAAGTACATTTTCAGTTAAAATCAGAGAAGAGTAGTAATATTCACCTTCTGTCAAAATGATTTATGGCCCTGTCATAAATCGTCAAAAACGTCAAGATTTTGAGTGTGGTCATACTTATTTCAGTTATCTAAATCCAGCACATTATCATGCGATCTCCATAGATAAATTGTGACAGTAGTATGAGTCATAATCAGTGCATCAATTATTTTCATGCTTCAACATGCCAGATTCTTTATTTGGCACATGCAAATGATATAGGTACAATATGCAGTGAAATGAACCCTGATCTGCTCTTTGGACTATGCAATTTACGTACTGTACCATTTGCAGTAAGTTTTTGCAACACTACATTGACTTGAAGAAACTGGCACAATGTAAAAATGCAACACATGTAATCCTTTTCTCAAATCAAGAGTGCCATCTGCTGGTGCCAAAACGTACTGCAAAAGGTCTATGAAGCTTCATCTGCCATACATGCATGCATGATATGTTCATATATCTTACTCCTACATGGTGCATAACTTACTAATGACAACGTATTTATTCTTTGGTAACCTGGACTACGAACATGACATCCATCACCAAAAAGGCCCAGCAGTGTCTCCACTTTCTGAGACAGCTGAAATGTGCCAACTACCGCCCTCCCATCCTCACCTTCTTCTACACGGACACCATAGAGACCATCTTGACCAGCATCTTGACCAGATTTTTGCCACATAGAAACTTTTGGCGCCGCTTTGGCTGATATCGGCCATGTGTTTCATGATACGGTCGCATGATCTCACTTACATTCCAGAATATGCTAGAGCAATGTCTTCTGGCGTAGAATGCAAACTTTTGAGCTGATTAGTCACACGGCTGGAGAGTGCGATGAGCGCTTTGTGACCTGTGATAGCACCACCCATTGGATAAAATGGACACAAATTGGGGTATTGCTTTTGAGTGATACCTTGCATGTTTTTACAAAGTTTGGTAAGCATTGACCCAAGGGTCTATGAGTAATTGCACTTTACGTCATTGTACGCAAAAGTCGACAAGATTAATTTGCATATGGCGGCCATGCTGTTTGCAAATTTGCACATGTTTTTGACAATTATTGACAATGAGTGTGTTGCGATTCCAACGAGACCACACTTGTGCAGATTTGTGGAAAACCAGGGACTAGTTCGCAAAATTTGGTTTTGTACATTATGCAAATTAGCAAAAAAATCTATGTAGGTGGAAGTCAATGATCTCAATTAAAAAAACTGTTTACTTTAAGCCAAAGAGTAAGAATCAAGTTGAATTTTACAAATTGACCACACCAGTCACAAGATATACACCTTAACGCGTTTACCTTCACTGTAGCGTCACCTATTGGCCAATTTGGCTGACTCTTTGCGCCTGAGTAGCGGGAGGGAGTACTACCTAACCACCAAGTTTCAAGTTTCTACGACTTACGGTTTAGGCTGCACAACGCGTTTCAGCGAGGAAAAATAATAATACAAATCTGCACAATACCAATGCAGTTGCACTGCATGGACCCTAATAAAACAAGAACGATTGCTTCCGCAATTACTTTTAATTATTTCGAACACGGACGGATTTTCCTGCAGAATACTAGCCATGTCCAGCAGAGGGCACTATTACACCAACAGATTTCCCATGAGCTGCTGCTATTCCAGCCTTAATTAACAGTGAAATGCCTAAATGCAGTTGTCAGTAATGAAGGATCTTTTTATAGACTGAGTCTCTGACTGACCTTTCGTTGCAAAATAAAATGGGGAGGATTATATGGCTTTCTCTCTTTCTCTCTCATTTCTTGATGCAAGGAGTTTAGATGTTATTAAAGTATCACTTATTACAATATCATTCACAAAAACAAAGATGATTGGTGATATAATGGCAAATATTATCATCTTTATTTATAAGGCCTTTTTTTAATACAAAGTTAAAGTGCAGTATATGTGAAAATTCTACTGCTAGCATGCTGTGAGTTTTCACACTTCACACTACTGGCGCTGTGGTTAGTTCTGTTTATTCTCAGAAGGAGGAAGAAGGCCAGCCAGTGTGTCCTCAGTCGGACCTGGCGGTAGAAACAAGCTCAGTCCTAAAACTCCCTTCATTCTCAAGGATCTTCTTTGCATTTTTCTCTGAAGGACGTTAGCAAGCATGTTTGGAGAACAATCCTCGGTCGTTCAGATCAGTCTCACTAGACTGGCTGGGTCTGTTTGGCTGGAACACACCAGTGGAATGAGCTCCAGTGTTCTTCACCTACTCCGGCTCTTCCAGAACTGCTCATCAATGCTTCCGTGGTTGTGTGTGAACATAGTCGGGATCCTTTTTCTTGCAGTGCCAGGTGTGTATTTTTGTGGTGTGTACGTTGATTCATGTAGCTACTGGTGTTACAACTGGATAAACAGGCATTCAGCTCATTTAAACATTGTTTGCTGCTCAGTTTTTGCTGTTACTACACAGTATACACAACAAAATAGGCCAACCAAGTAAGCATGGACACGCATGTAATGGGAGAAATGAAGGAGTTGATACTTGTCCTCAGAAGCGAAATTACCAGTAGTTACATAGTTATTAATGTTATAACTACATAGTTATAACTAGTTACATAGTTAAACTTGGAAATACTCAGAAGTTGTGAAATGTTTCCATGTCAAATTGCTTGTTTGTCTATGTTCAAAACAAGTCATATCACCGCTTCCTCTTTGCCTGAGCGTTTGCTGACGAAATCTAAAAATTTTGTAACCCTGTCTGAGAAGAACTTTTCCCAGAACTGGTGCATTTATTGAATATTTAAAACTATTTCAGTGATGTCACACAGCACAAGCCGGGTTTCGTTTGCTGCAAAAACTGTATGACCTCATGGTCTTCTCTGAAAGCAATACACATTTTTTCCTCGGAGTGGTTCGATTCCACCATTTCATGTTCAATGCTGATAAAAAAAAACCTCAGATTCCTATACTAGTCCGATAACATCTTTGTCCCTCCATTGAACAATAATTTGTAAAACACATTGTTTGGATGCACTTTGAATCCAAAATGGCTCTCTGCTTCCACAACAGGGCGCTTCGTAAGTTATAAAACTTAGTTATCTGCACACATAGCAGAGTCTCCAGCCGCTCGGTGTTAGACATGCTCTGCACAGTTTGTGCAGGAGTCTGTATTTTAGGTGCCCTATATAGGAAGCAGGGGGCCATTTGGGACACAGCCCTGCCGGTCGTCTGTGTAACCCGTGTCCTCATCCGTGTGCCGCTGTTCACAGAGCATTGATTAGAGTTTAGTGCTGCATATCAGATTTTGTCCCATTTCAGAGTATCCTGAGTATTGATAAAAAAACTGACATCACAAAACAGAAAATCTGGAAATTTTTAGGGGACAGGTAGGTGCCCGAGTGGGTGGTCCTGCAAAAGGTTGTGGGTTCGAAACCCAACTGCTAGGTTGTTCACACAAGTGGTGTGGTGACGCATGACTATAAGGGGCAACTTTACTGTAGAAAAATCTCCCTTCATCAGCTTGCAAACAATCAAATGGATGTTATTTTTATGTTCCAGTGTCTCTGGTTCAGGACTGGAGTGTAACTCACACCCCAAGCAAAATCTGTGCTGTCCATCATTCCTCTGTGGTCTTACCTTGCAAAAACACCTACCCAAAAGGTCAAAAGGTCACTGCTTCCCTGTGGTCCCATAAGAAGAGGCAGGAGGCAGAGGCTGTGGTCGTCTCGGCGGACCGGACGGTGAGAAGACCGGTGGAGTTAGCAAGAGCTGAAATGTCTGACTGTTCACTGACTCTCAGTAACGTGACGCAGGACAGTTCTGGCATCTATCAGTTCAGCTTCAGGACCAACGTCTTCTCCCACAACCTGACGGCTGAAGAGGGAGTAGAGCTGGACATTACAGGTGAAGTTGCTGAAAGTGGCCTCCTGGTACAGGTGGTACAGATTTTACAGTCAGGGTTTTTTGAACAAATTGAACAAGATTTTGACCCCCAAATATGTACTCAATTTTAGAGTATGTATATGAAATCTTAAACATTTTGTCTATTTGCAAACATATACAGTGACCTAAATAGCCACACCTTTTAATAACCGTCATGAACCTTCCAACCATGGAGTCAGTTTCTTGTTCTAGATCTTATTTGAGTAGGATTTAAGTCAGGGGAGGAAGGGACTGGTCATTATTTGACCATTTCTTTAGGCTAGCCAAGCAGTGGCTGCACATGATGGATCATTGTCCTGCATGAAGATCACAGGCTTCTTGAATGCTGTATATGTTTTCTTCCTGCTAAAAGAAAGTGTCTTCCAAAAATGGACAGAAGTGTGGGACAAATGTTTGTCCATAACAGTACCCTTAATCCAGCATTCGAAGTGAAGCCCCTGTTCATCAGAGACCCTATTTGAGCTTTTTTTTGTTTTACATACCATATTGATCCTGGAAGACCTGAGTGAAACAGTGGGCTGCCAACAATGTTGTGCCTGGTGAGTGATGTGTAGGGGAGCAGTGTGTCGGCACAGTTCTTTGCTCAAGGGTAGCTCAGTGGTGCCACTGGTATAAAGTAAATCTAATAATTTGCTATAAATGTAAATATTCTTGATGAGACCGGTATTGTACGTTTCAGGTCTAGAAGTCGAGATGGTGTCAAAGTCGGATGTCGTGTTGGTGGGAGATTGGGTGACGCTGATCTGTGGGACCTGCATCCCTTCCCTCACCGTACCAGTCTACATCTGGCATAAAGACGGACATCTGCACAGCAGCAGACATGGTGACAACCTTCTGGAGCTGCAAAAGGTCAGACTGGAGGATGCAGGCAGCTACTCATGTACCATAAACAGCCATCAAGGCCTTCCCTCCTCAGCTGTGAACTTCACCATCAGATGTAAGAAACTGCACTGTGTTTAATGACATTGAGAACCTAGCTAGGTTATGTTTGCAACTCGTAGTCTAGATCACGTTACAGGAGGTAGGGGAGTGTAGCATTAAGTCTTGCGCAGGGACTCTTATTGGTGTAGCCTGGTCTCGCAAAACCAGCTCACATCAATGAATCCAGTCTTCACAATAATAGCTTTTTTCAGTGACTAAAGTCAAGCAAAAAGTTCATTCTTTCTAATTTGTTTGATTACAGACCATTTGTTTTTGTTTATGAAATAATAAAAAAGAATGCATTTTTAATGACTGAATTTTTAAAAAAAAATCTAAACCAGATCCTCCAAAGAACGTCTCGGTGTCCATCAGTCCTTCTGGTGAAGTAGCGGAGGGCAGTCCAGTGACTCTGACCTGCAGCAGTGACGCAAACCCACCTGTGCAGAGCTACACCTGGTTTAAAGAAGATGAACCTTCACCTGTTGGCTCAGGACAGAACTACAGCTTGAACCTAAACACCAGAAACAATGGCTGGTACTACTGCGAGGTTCAAAATGGACATGGGACTCTGAGATCAGCCTCAGTGCCCATCATCTTAAAAAGTGAGATTTTAAATCTATTCAAAATTTAATATATAAATAAAACGATCAGAAAAAAAACCAAAAAACCCCATGTGTGTCTCAGCAGAGCGCTTGATTCTGTACGTTGCTATTGGAGGTGGAGTTTGTGGCATCGCAGCTGTTCTCACTGGAGCTTTCTGCCTGAGGTGGGCATGTTTACTCATTATGCTTTTTAAACAGTGTAGAACCGTCACATTTTACTGTATTAATCAACCCAATCCGGTTTATTTATATAGAACATCTTTATACACAAATGTAATTCAAAATGTGCATTTTCCATTAAAGCAAAATCAATAGCAAGAGCTAAATCCAGCTTGAAACAAAAGCAGCGGTTCTTGCAGCGTAAAACCTCCAAGCTTTAAAAATGACAAATCTGGAATACTACCCATAAATGTGTAGTCTTTGGATAAATATTGGCTTCCTCCCCTGAGAGCAGGAGAAAGAGGCAGCTGCACAAGCAGAACAGGAAGACAGACCAACTAGACTGCAAGGTGAGAGAAAAAAAAAAAAGTGAAGGCGCTTCATACATTCAATTATACCTCCGTACTTGTGTGTGAGGAGGAGTACAGTGTGAGGAGGAGTACAGCCAAAAAGATGTATGCTACAAGTGCTGATTCTGTACACTCCTATTGTTGTAAAGACTGATAAATACTTTTTAGAATTGTACAAAAGTTAGTTACGTTCCATGACCCTTCTCTGTGTAGAAAGCGGACGCTGATGCTAAGGACGACACGTACGCGGCTCTTGACCTCACAACTCGATGTGATGACGTTTACTACACACTTTCAGTAAGTATCTCTACAAAACACACTTGTTTTTAGCCTTAAACTCCAGTAACACTTCTGCAAAGATCATCATCATCAATAATAATAAACTGCTCTGCTTCTAGTATGCTGTGAATATAGTAGAAGTACATGCTTTAGGAGTACAAGTACCTTTTGGTGTTTTTACCCTTTGAGATGACTGGGACAGGGACATGTGTGTTCACGTATTAAAAAAGAAAAACTCACTGGTTCCAATTGTCCTATTTTGTATAAAATCTACTTCCTACTCTCTTGTTTGTTTTTCAGACTTCAAAGAACATCAAAACCAAATCAGTCCAGTGACCCGCGAACACTAGTGGATCCGCTTCTTAAACCAGAACAAGGACTAAACCCACGTGGTTTACTTTCCTGTTCCAATATTGATTGGCATCCAGTTAAAATTGTATTAATTGTTACACACAGAAGGAGTTTTAAAACTTTGAGCACATTATGACAAATTTTATTTTTATTTATATTGGACAAGAGTGGCAGCTTTTAGAATGAGTGAAAAAATCCATTAGGAGTACTTCTGCAGTTAAAACCCCCTGCCTGTAGATGGCAGTGTAGCATTAAGGTGTAAATGACAAATGTAGAGGGTGAATGTAATGTATTACTAAATTGAGATTCTGTGCAGTAACGTTGATTGTAAAGTAAAAAAATGTATTAATTTAAAGTGTGTTGCCAGTTTGCAGGATAAGGGAATTGATATACAGCAAATGTTTTTGCGAGGAGGTTCTCATAACTCCAAAAGGGGTAGGCCCTTTCAAACTCCGTGTCTAATGAACTATAGCTCTAAAGTTGTTTACATGGATGCCAAGCATTTTTTTTGCTTTTTCCCCCCCATGCCTGTCCCTCTTTAAAAAAGGCTCTGCCCACTTCTGCACATCTTTTAAATACATCATGGCATTTTCAGATACTTTATAAACAGTTTCACCTTTTTTTGTCTACATCTTAAAAGTTGAACAGGATGTTCTGGCCATGCAACGTAGCGTTCATCATTGTGTTAACAAGTGTGCCATAAAAGATTTGAAGGAACAAAAACTTGACAGAGCTCCTTCACTTTCCATCAACATCATTTCGTGGCATGGGTTTGTGTCTCACTCATCCTGAAGTGTTTGTTCTAGTGAAGTCCCCCATTCTGAACACTGGCTAGATCCGTTTAGAGCAGCCGGCGAATGAAAGACTTTACCACACCATGTTGTGTATTTGAAGGTAGAAAAGAGTGTATTTTACTTAGATTTGAATTTGGTGTTCTTTGTAACTGAAGAAAGGAAATACTTTTTTTTCCTCTTTAGAAACAGTCTTGACTAAATCAATGTGTTTTACTTTGATTTAAAAAAAATAATAATTAATTTTAAACAAAAGCACTTTCACACAGGACTATTCACATACGCTGCATATGTACATATTTAGATATAAAGTCATAATACACAGAACCAGAAAACACACACACACACACACACACACACACACACACACACAGGTTGTATGAGGTAAAACGAAGGTGGCCGTATGGCCTCTGACAGAAAGCGAGAGAAAAGCAGAACACACTCGACACAGTGTTCACTCCTTCACTCCCTCCCTTCCCTCTTTCTTTAACCTCGGACTCAAAGTGAGCTAGAGGAAGACCATGCAGTGTGTACGACAGTAACACTAATGTAATAAATGTAATAAAAATAAAATTGAAATAAATGCGAGATGGGAGCTGGACGGTTTAGTCTGTGTATGCAGGGGGGCAGTACCATCTTTTTTTAAATCAGTTAATTATTGCCCAGACATTCTTACTTTTTAAATTGCTGGTGACGTGTCAAACACTGATAGCCTTATTTTATTTCTTTTATTATTATTACTGCATGATAACATTTCCTGTATTTGCACTGGCGGGTTTTACGTTGTGAGGTTAAACAGTCTACTCATACAGAACATCCACTCAAGCTCACACTGCTTCACACTACAAGACTGCAACTGTACTTTAATGTACACAAACGTAATTGTATCCACAAAGAAAATGAGCCAGGCCACTGCTACTGGGGTGGGGGGGGGTTTGGCTCCACCTGAGGACCTCGCACTCCGCACCAATGAAGGACGGCCTCAGGTGGAATAGAAAAGGGGGATATCAGAGATCATCCTGGGTGCCCGTGAAAAATATGTCGAAGGCATTATCCACGTTTCCTCCAAGTGTCTGTCCCTTAATACTCATCTGATAACTGCTGGCACGCCTGTCTCTGCAGAAGTAATGCTTCTGGCTGATGCCACAGCCATCAGTCCATGAGACTCTTGACCCATGTGCAAGTATGTAATGTTTTTTGGTTTAAATAAAGGATACCTTTACTTCACTAACTTTCCTATTCCCCATTCTGCAGCTTGATGGTCCCAGTATATCTAGGGCTGTTGATGAGGAGACGGTGTTCACAGACACCGATGTGCCAGAGGTATGGCCATATAGGATGTGTTTGGACTCTTAAGAATTCATTAACATTATACTATACTGCAGTATCACACCACACCAGTCTCTTTCAGCAAGGAGTGAAATGAGTAACTATTTCTACTTATTACAAACATGGCTCCTATACTTCATGACCCATTAACCCTCGTCAGAGGACATACGTACAATTTACAAAAGAAAGCTGCTCCTGTCTGTAGAAAGGGAGAAACATTAAATACAAAAGACTTCTCAAAGAAAACAGGAGTTGAAAATTAGGAAACTAGAGGAGGAGGGGAGTACACAGTTGAAGCACAAAAAGTTATGAACGGTTTAAAGAGTTTGAATTTTCTGTTCTCTTTCCACAGCTTGACAATGTGTACAGTACACTTTTCAATAAAGAAAATTCGTAATTTCCAGGATGTGTTTTTTATTTTTAATTCAGAATGGTGGAGGCTTGATCATCACTAGTGATTATGTGAAATAGGAGTCTCTATAAAAGTTCCTCACACTCTTTCCATCGGTTCCTTCTTCAGGAGCAGGAAGGTCCTCCCCCTGCTCCTCCGCCACTGGTGTGGGCAGTCTCTCTCGGCGTATGTGTGCAATGTTGTGTAGAACTGCACAGGCAACCACGATATTGCACGCACGGTCTGGCCGCACTCTGAGGCTCTTCAGGCACCCAAATCTAAAGAAAGAAATATGTTAGCCTGAAAAAGACGGCCCAAATGAAACGTGGTGTGTATGAATTACGAACCTCGACTTTAGCTGGCCAAAGGTCTTTTCAATTTGTGCACTTGTTCTGCTGTGGGCAGCGTTAAATGCCTTCTCTGCCGCGGTTTGAGGTTCTGGGTAAGGGGTCAAAAGGTAAGGCAGGCAGGCATAACCCCTGTCCCCAAGCAGGACTCCATTAAACTCCCCTGGAGAAGAAAGTACATTACTACAGTCCAAAACACCCAATATGTACACAATAGCTTTAAAAACTTGCTTTATGTTTAGTTTCAATAATAAACGTGTTCAGTGAAAGTGGTTGCTAGAATATTCTCTTGCCTTCTGTGAACTTGTGTGCCAGTGAGGATGCTTGGAAGATTCTGGAGTCGTGGACAGAGCCTGGCCATTTTGCCTCAACATTAGTAATGAGGCAGTTCCCATCACAGATCATCTAAACACAGAGTGGATTCAGTGATACAGCACACTTCCAGCAGAGCATTCGTTGTTCTGTGTAAAGTGTTCAGGCCTATTCAGTGCTAAATCCCTCCACCGGACAATGTATGGTTTCTCAAGACCTACATACTTGTATATTGAGGCTATGGAAAGATTTCGTGTTCACATAGTCTGCTTCCATTGGTCCAGCAGGGGCTTGGATCCGTACATGGGTGCAATCTATAGTACCCAGGACATTTGGGAAACCTGAGGGCGAGGTTTAACTTTACACAGATGTACTTATATTTCAACACAGCCTGGAGGCGACTTTGCATTCGGGAGGTTTTTTAACAGTCACATACCTGCTATTGCATAGAAATCCTCTTTGATCCTCGGTGTTGGCTGATGGCCAGGAAAGGTGACAAAGATGTTCAGAAACTGCCTCAGAGCAAGGTATACCCTTCTTATTTCTCTGCACACTGTTGCTTTTCCCAGATGCTCAGCATCACCAACACTGTAGAGGAATGTCCCACTGGCAAAGAACCGCAGTGCAATACAGACAGACTGCACTGGGGTCAGAGCTTGGCTTCGCTGTGTGGATTTGCTGAGGTGTGGTTCAAGCAGGTCACACAGGTACACTATGCTGGGCCTGCTGAACCGATATTTCTCCCAAAGATAGTCATCTGGGAAGGCAAGAGGGTTTATTCTGTCCCTGAAGACCCTTGGAGCAGGTGGTCTGGAGACCCTTGGAGCTGGTAGGCTGAAGACCCTTGGAGCTGGTGGTCTGGAGACCCTTGGAGCTGGTGGGCTGAATGCCTTTTGAATTATTCGTGCACCCTCCTCCACAGGACCTTCTATAAACGGACAGGCCATACTTGTGTCTTTCTTCTTTCTCCAAGCAGGTGTTGGTCTCAGTGCTTCTTAAGAGGCCTGATCTTAATTTGAACTATTTTAAAATTGTGTTGTGCTTTACTTACGTTTGGTGTATGCACGTAATTTGTTGCATTTGTAATACTATGAGTATTTAATAATTTTAATACAATGAAAATGCGAAGACGATTATAGTCTCTTTTTCAAAATGAGGGAACGATCTCTCGGAAATCCGTTTCCACACGGTCGAAATTCTTTGAGACAAAGCAAGACTAAGCGAGAACCGAACCAGACTAGAAACACAGCGGGAATTCATTTAAACCGCGTTGACAGACAAAACTCCCACTTAGAGACTTTTTAAAGCAAGCCAGACTTTCCCTTAGTCCCGTTTTGTGGAATACCCCCGGTCTCCTTTAAGATCTCAGCCTGCAGCAACACCACAGTCTCCGTCAACCTCCCAGCCGCCATTAAACCTGCAGCTCCATTAAAATGTGTGTGAAATGTCCCGCCCTGGACAGAGCTGTCCCAGTGTCCGTGCCTGTCTCTGTGTCCCCGGTTAGTCGGAGTCTGGAAAACTCGATAAAAAACCCGAGCTGCTCAAACTCCAACAAACCCCCCAAACAGTGGAACCGGACCGGCCTGCGGTCATTACCGGTCGTGGCACGGTGCCCTGGGTCCCTGGGTCCCGTCCGGATCTACAGATTCGCCTTTTTAATGCTTTGTTTCCCCCCTTCTCCGACTGTTCTTTCCACTTCCGGCGAGTGAGGTCAAAATGCAACACTAGCACAGCGCCGTTAGTACGACTTCCGCCGTGTGAGGTCAAAAAGGTTTTCTGGAAACGTGATACAACAGACCGCACTTTATAAATCAATAAACGCATTAAAATATGCCAGTTGATGTGATTTCGCGATACGTTTCGAGAATAAGTATGAATATATTCCTAGCTAACGTCAAAATGTCCAATTTCACAAAACAGTTACAATTAGTTCTTTAACGTTTATGCAACCTCTGCTCGGACTAGACAATATAAATGTATAAAAGAGAGCAGAACTGTCTTTTAATCCTGTATGAATCAAGATCCCTTTGTCATGATTATATAGTCAGTCTCCAGCGTATTGATTGCCATTATGCAAAGACCCTTGATGTTGCATTTATACAGAATAGCAATACAAAAATATAGGGCAAGAGATATACACAGAAATCTAAGTTTTAAAGATAAAGTGTGAGTGTGCAATCATAGTAAAGTAAAATGTGACATTGGTATTTAAAATACCTGGATTCAACTTAGTGTCAGGAGACTGCCGACATACAGTTGTGTCCAGCCTGTAGTGTGTTAATTGTGTTTTTCCTCTGTGAATCCTTCTGTAAGAGGAAGACGCAGCCTATACTCTCTGATCCCACAGACTTTTCATGCTCCTGGCAGGCAGGTGGTATAGGAGCACCCACACCAGCAGACTCCCAGTTTCTATCCACAAACTGTCAGGCTTCTTAAATGCTGACCTTCTACACACGTGCACACACACTAACTACTGGACTCTCACAATGTCAATTTAAATAACGCTGCTTTGAAATCCTCATTGCACTACTTTGCACCATAGGACGCAAAATGAGAGTTCTGTGAATAATACAGTTGTGTACAATTTCTTGTGATTGAGGTGGAGCTCAAGGGCAAAGCAGAAGGCCAATCAGAAAATAAACCGACAGGTCACTGATTTTCTGTATTAGTCTATGGAGACTGCACACTGAGAAGGATCTGTGCAGAAAGCTGAACGGTAGTGACAATACAAAACTAAAATTTTAAGGGAAGAGGCAAAACAGGCTCATCCCAAGAAAGCAAAAGGTAAACACAACTGGTCACTACACTTGGCCAGAGACATTACTAGGACAGAAAGACAAGGGGGGACGAGTGTTATCTTGTATGAAATGTTTGGATATATAATTTAAAAAGAGTAGTTAATAAAATATGTAGAATAATTACTACATATTTAGGGTGGCTTGGGATCATTTTGGGGGGCTTCAGACCCCGCAAAATAGACCTAACGACACCAATGCACCTGGCTCTCCCAGCAAAAAAACAATAAAGGGAGGAAAATATATTTTGTTTGTTTAGAATAGTGAAGGAAAAGTGGCAGAACACCACCAAGAGCAAGCAGAGAAAACCCTACTGAAGATTTGAAGTGGCGCTCTAAAGGAAAGCAAGAGCAACTTGAGACGAAAGGGAGAAGCAAAAGAGAAAAGAGACTTGAGACAAACTCACAAGCCTATACCCAATACCAGCCAAGTTCTTTGCCAGAACTCTGAAACAAAGACTCAGCGCAGACCAGCTGCTGAGCTTCCCTTAAGTAGAGGCTGACACAGGTGTGACTGATTGCCTTCTAATCATGGAAGATCGTCTTTCTGCCTCCATCTGCTGGCCTGAGATGGTCTAGCTGCCAGCAAAGCCTGTGGTTGGACTCTAAAGCAGGGGTGTCAAACTCCGGACTGGAGGGCTGGTGTCCAGCAGGGTCCCATACGCAAACTCATTTACTAAACCTGACATTTAACTGGCGAGGTGAACCAGGTATTTTTGAGCAGAGAAATCACCAAAAACGCTGGACCAGGCCTGGAGTTTGACACCCCTGCATTAAAGAATCTATCGGCTTTCGTGTTTTGCCGCTCATTGGTTGCGAAATGTCCTGGCGTGGCTGTTCTTGTTTCCATATGTGATTTTTCAGTAAGATTTACTGCAGACTCACCAACAGCCATGAGCAGAAACTGGTCAACATTTTCATTTACATGTACTGCATTTAGCTGACGCTCTTATCCAGAGCCACGTACATCAATGCTCAAGTAATCCACATCTGTTCCTCAAACCTGTAAAACTAAACTTAAATCAACGTCCGCTATTCAACCAAGTTACTGCAGGTACACCTAAACACCACCTGTTAAACAATACCTAAACAAAACCTGTCGAACAATACAATACAAAACCTGTCACAGCTGCCTCTGGAGTTACAGAAGAAAATGGGAAGTCATTTCAAACAGCAAGGCCAAGACGAAGGGAACATGCATATGTGTGAATGAGCCCATGAAAAAACCACAGGGTGTACTACAAAACCAGGATGTAACCAGAATACTGTAAAAGCATAATTATGCCATAATAAAAAAATAAATAAATAAACGGTGCACAACCTATTGCAAACAAATGCCCAATGCATTTAGAGACTATTCCGTTGAGTCTGCCTTATTTCTACAGTCATTCAAGCAGCTTCTCTGACCATGTAGGAGCACTTTGTAGTTCACAGTTTTAGACTGCAGTCCGTTTGTTTTTTGCCTCTTCTGTTAGCCACTGGGTTTTTTTTTACTGTTTCTTTTTCTGTTCGTCAGCGGCGTGTCTTCAGGTGCTTCAGGAATGGTACCGTTGTGACCCGCCGCCAGTTAAAGCAGTCGCTTATCAGAAATTGAGCCCAACAGTTTAACCCCTGTATTTTTAATTATCTGAATTTCATTTAGAGAATTAAAATACAGGGCTTTAAGAAGAACAAAACTAAAAAGAAGAGTTGGAGAGGCTCCACGGGGGAAATTCTGGTCTGCAGCTGCCACAGATGCAGTCAGCAGCAAGGAGAAACAAATAACAAATAACGCCTCTTAATACAGCGGGTTAACACCATTCCCAGACGCGCTTCCTTGTGTTTCTCTGGACAGTACAAAAACATTTATACAATTCTAATTTAAATGGGAATGTAGCTGAATTTACTTTAATATTTATGTTACAAAATTAGTCAATTATATTTTACAAAATAATTTAGAACTAAACCGCGTAAAAATATATAGCCACAAATAAGCAAAAAAGATAAACAGACATAACAACAACAACAACAACAATAATAATAATAAAAATGATAATAATAATAATAATAATAATAATTTTGAAATTACAAAATATAAATCTTTATATATAAATATGCTCTTCAACCCAAACCAAAAACCCGAAAACAAACACAATATTTGGAGTATTAAGCAGAAAAGAGCTGCTGAATTATTATTATTTTAAATCTTGAATTTTTCATCCTGATAGACGTCTTTATGAGAAAAATCATTCCACAGGGACCGCTGACATCAGCATTTCATTACAGTTTATGACGCTGATGAATTTAAGAAGAAAAACATTTTGGGAACTTCTCTTTTTGTATTTTGTTTTAGACTTCGGATTATTTATATTCTGTTCATAAAGTTTCACATCCCCACACGCT